>SJYX01013174.1:63637-107618 GCA_006410675.1 Oreotragus oreotragus
CTTGAGAGTCCCTTGGATGGCAAGGAGATCCAACCAGTCCATTCTGAAGGAGATCAGCCCTGGGATTTCTTTGGAAGGACTGATGCTAAAGCTGAAACTCCAGTACTTTGGCCACCTCATGCAAAGAGTTGACTCATTGGAAAAGACTTTGATGCTGGGAGGGATTGGGGGCAGGAGGAGAAGGGGACAACTGAGGATGAGATAGCTGGATGGCATCACGGACTCGGTGGACGTGAGTCTGAGTGAACTCCGGGAGTTGACAATGGACAGCGAGGCCTGGCGTGCTGCAATTCACGAGGTTGCAAAGAGTCGGACACGACTGAGCGACTGAACTGGACTGAAGCTCACATAGCCAAAGGCTAGATGTGCATTGTCCTCACCAAGTGATCTGTTACATTTGATTGTTCAAAAAAGAGGGAATATATGTATACCTATGGCTGATTCATGTTGAGATTTGACAGAAAACAACAAAATTCTGTAAAGCAATTATCCTTCAATTTAAAAATAAATAAATTTTTAAAAACACAGCTGAAAATTTTTCCTTCGTTCATTAAAGAGATGGTCCATCTCATGTCCTACTCTTTGCAACCCCAGGGACTACAGCCTGCCAGGTGCCTCTGTCCATGGAGTTTTCCAGGCAAGAATATAGGAGTAGATTGCCATTTCTCACTCTACAGAGGCTAAGATGAAACTGTAAATGGTTCCCTCTCCATAGATTTCATTTAAGGGCTAGTTCTCTTGAGTCAGGTCCTTTGAGCAGGGCTCTCTGTTCAGGACACAGGGCTTGGGGCAACCCTGAGCAGTTCAAGGCCCTGATACAGTGTTTCCCACTATGGCAGGCACCACAGGATGTGAACAAGTATCAAGAAGCATGAGTTTCAAAGTCAAATATGTTTAGGAACTTAAGCAAGTTTATTTAGGACTTCTCAGAGCCTTTATCTTGGTGATGTTCATCATGGATCTCTTAGAGAAAGGATAATTCTATCGATGTTTCATCAACTTAACTTTTAAGTAGGCAATACAGTCAATGGTCCAAAATTCAGAATGTAAAAAAGTGTATAAACTTCAAGAAGCTTTTTCCTTCATCCAGTTCATCCCACCACAAGCAGTATTATTTTCTTGTATATTTTTCTAGAAATAACTTATTCATATATAACAAATATATAAGGACTGAAAGGAGATCAAATAAGTCAATTCTAAAGGAAATCAACACTGAGTATTCATTGGAAGGACTGATATAAAGCTGAAGCTCCAATACTTTGGCCACCTGATGCAAAGAGCTGACTCATTGGAAAATACACTGATGCTGGGAAACATTGAAGGCAAAGGGAGAAGTGGGTGGCAGAGGGGAGATGGTTGAATGACATCACCAACTCAATGGACATAAGTCTGAGCAAAGTCTGGGAGATAGTGAAGGACAGGGAAGCCTGGCATGCTGCAGTCCGTGGGGTNCCTGATGCAAAGAGCTGACTCATTGGAAAATACACTGATGCTGGGAAACATTGAAGGCAAAGGGAGAAGTGGGTGGCAGAGGGGAGATGGTTGAATGACATCACCAACTCAATGGACATAAGTCTGAGCAAAGTCTGGGAGATAGTGAAGGACAGGGAAGCCTGGCATGCTGCAGTCCGTGGGGTTGCAGAGTCAAACACAACTGAGCAACTGAACAACAAATAAAGTTTTTCTATTTCTAAATAAATGGCATTATATCATAAATACTAGTTTATACCTAATTTTTCTTTTACCAAATATTCTATCTTAGTACATTTAAAAGAATCCTTATATTTAATGACACCATTTCATGACTGTGCCAGTTATGTTTTTCATGAATATGTGATTTTTTTTCCCCTAATTTTCAGTTACTGGAAATATTTCTATAATTCATAACCTCACATGGAGATATTTTTCCATATGTGAGACAAATTCCAGAAAGTGAAATCATCACATCCGTGTATATATAATACAGAATATATGAGAGTGCCATATCAAAATTTTGGAGATTTGCTAAATAGGTGAAGAATGATTTTTAGATGAGTTAGATGAGTTGAAATATTTTTCTTATTTTTTTCTTTGCTTTTTATCTTTGTTGGTTTTTTTGCCATCAAAATTTTTTTCAGAAGTAAACAAAATTATTAATTGCTTTTAAAAGACTTCTATGTTTCTTTCAAAATCATAGTTGAAAAGCTTTTTCTGCTCTGAAATTGTACAAGAATTTTTCTACAGTTTCTCTTTGTACTTTCATGTCCTCAGTCTTACATTTAAATAGTTAATTCTTTTGAAATTAATACCAGGATAAAGTATGGTTTACACATCCATTTTTTTCCCTCATTTGGTTAACCAGTTGTGCCAACAAGAATTATTGAATAACCCATCTTGTCTCCAATGATTTGAAGTATCACTTTTTATTATTAAGTTCTTGTGAGTACTAAGGGCTATTTCTAAACTTTAAATTGTTACACGGATCACTTTCCATTCATGCATCAATAACACACTCTTAATCATTAAGACTTTATAGTATGTTTTAATATCTGGTAGGTTTGTTTTCTTATCACTCGCATTTTTCCGGAATTTTCCTGACTATTCATTTTTATTTTTACAATGAACTTTAGATCTAGCTTGCTTGATTAAAAAAAGAAATTCCAATTGGTGTATTTATGGGATTGTTTTAATCTTGTAGATCACCTACTGAGAATTGACATCTTTTTGACTTTGCAGCTTCCTTTCCAACAATATAAAATGCTTTCCCCGCCGCATTTGTTTAAGCCTTTTTGAATCCCTCAAAAGAGTAAATTTTGTTATTATATAGATCTCATGTATTTCTTGTTAAATTTGTTTCTAAATATTTCATCTTTTGTTGCTATTGTAAATGGTCTTTTCTGCTATTACTATGAGGGTTTTTTTGTTTTTTTTTGAAGAGACTCGTGGTCTGTGGGACCACCTGGGAAATTCTACTCGACTTTGTGCATCCTCTGTGCTCTAAATAGTGTGTGTCCTGGATGGGAAAACTACCGTTCCAAACAGACCATCCAGGACGATGTGAGGAATGGGAGGAGAAAGACTGTTCTTCAGCCTTTGGAAGAGTTGGATACTTTTGGTCCCATTCTGTGTTGTACAGAAGCACTTAGAGAATATCTCAGTTGGAAAATTGTTAAAAGTTCAAGCAATAACCCACTTCAGTATTCTTGCCTGGAGAATCCCATGGACGGAGGAGCCTGGTAGGCTATAGTCCATGGGGTCGCAAAGAGTCAGAAACGACTGAGTGACTTCACTTCACTTCACATGGAAATGAGAAAACAAAAGATCAAAAATTAAAAAAAAAAAAACAAAAAACCAACGACCCACTGAGGTTGGTCAGAGGCTGGGCTGAGTTTTTGTCTATATCTGTGAACATCTGGGGCTTCCTGTAGCTTGGCTTCCTTACCACTAAGAATGCACAACACCCTCTTATTTTGTCCTGAAAGTGAAAGTGAAGTCGCTCAGTCGTGCCTGACTCTTTGCGACCCCATGGATAGTAGCCTACACCAAGCTCCTCCGTCCATGGGATTTTCAAGGCAAGAGTACTAGAGTGGGTTGCCATTTCCTTCTCCAGGGAATCTTCCCAACCCAAGATGTGTATAAGAGACAGAAACACAACTGAGCAACTGAACAACAAATAAAGTTTTTCTATTTCTAAATAAATGGCATTATATCATAAATACTAGTTTATACCTAATTTTTCTTTTACCAAATATTCTATCTTAGTACATTTAAAAGAATCCTTATATTTAATGACACCATTTCATGACTGTGCCAGTTATGTTTTTCATGAATATGTGATTTTTTTTCCCCTAATTTTCAGTTACTGGAAATATTTCTATAATTCATAACCTCACATGGAGATATTTTTCCATATGTGAGACAAATTCCAGAAAGTGAAATCATCACATCCGTGTATATATAATACAGAATATATGAGAGTGCCATATCAAAATTTTAGAGATTTGCTAAATAGGTGAAGAATGATTTTTAGATGAGTTAGATGAGTTGAAATATTTTTCTTATTTTTTTCTTTGCTTTTTATCTTTGTTGGTTTTTTTGCCATCAAAATTTTTTTCAGAAGTAAACAAAATTATTAATTGCTTTTAAAAGACTTCTATGTTTCTTTCAAAATCATAGTTGAAAAGCTTTTTCTGCTCTGAAATTGTACAAGAATTTTTCTACAGTTTCTCTTTGTACTTTCATGTCCTCAGTCTTACATTTAAATAGTTAATTCTTTTGAAATTAATACCAGGATAAAGTATGGTTTACACATCCATTTTTTTCCCTCATTTGGTTAACCAGNTGGGGTGCCATTGCCTTCTCCGTATCTCTTTTCTAGACCTGGACAAATGGCTGGGTCTATTTGTCAATGCATGTGCAGTCAAGGCTCGGTAGTCTGGTGTGTGTGAACTATGGCTAGGGGGCTACAGGGACCTGAAGTGAGTTCTCCTACCCAAAAGGGTTCAGAAAATAAGGAGCTTCTTCTCTTGTTGAATAGGAGCAACGTCTAGAACCCCACCTACTCTGCTTCCTCCTTGATCCCCTAGCCCTTCTCATTTCAGGTAGTAGGAGTTTAACTGTGGAACTGTTTAACTCTGATTTAGATTATTAATGATTATTGTTTCTTTTACTTTCATGAGGATCTCCTTCCCTCGTCTCTTCTTGCTCAATCAGGAGTTGAGTGCAGTTTACTATCAAATTTTTTTTGTGATAATAATCATGCCATTAAACCTTTTCCGAAAAGGCCTGGGCTGATGTTTTGCTCTGATGGCTACTCTTTACATGACTTGACGATGATCACCTAAACTCTCAGACTTGTTTCCTCCTCCCACTAATGGGAGATAGTAAATGAACTCTACTTAAATATTATTAAGAAATATAAAAATATGCAAAAATTTGGGTGGATCTTAGTAATATACTTTTTGTGTTTAGTTTTTTCTTTGTTCATTTTAAAGCCAACTCAAACTTACAGAAAAGTTGCAAGTATAGTCCAAATGCTTTTTTTTTTCCTGACTCATTTGAAAATAACCTGCCAATCTGCTATTCTATCATCTATGAATATCTGAGGATATATTTTCTACATACGAGGGCATTCTCTTACCTAACCACAGTACAACCATCAAAATCAAGAAACTGCATTAATATTTGACAACCATGTGATCCTCAAACCTCATTTACATCTTATCAATTGTTCCAAAATGGCTTTTAGTGCAAAAGAGTTGAGTTCAGAATCACATGTTACATTTAGGCATCACGTCCTTTTAGTTTCCTTCATCTAGAACAGTTCTTCAATTTTTCTTTGACTTTCATGACCTTTATACTTTTGAAGATTACAGCAGAGTTGTTTCATAAAATGACCCTCAGTGTAAGTTTGTCTGATGTTTTTTCATGATTAGATTCAGGTTGTGTATCTTTGGCAAGAATAGCCCAGAAGCAATGCTGTATTCTTTTCATTGCATCCTATCAAGCACATGATTTTGATTTGTTCCATTGCTATCAAGTTCACTTTGATCTCTTGATTAAGAGGGTGTCTGTCAGGCTTCTCTGCTGTAAAATTGCCCCTTTTCCCTTTAGCAATATAATTTTAGGTAAAAATATTAAATCTTGGAATTTTAAATTTTATAACGTCATTTTATAAAGTTAAATATAACTAAAATTTTTTAAATGCCTATTAGGTATATATATATATATTAGGTATATATATACCTAATATATATATATATAATGTGGTTTTATTATATATATATATGATAAAAACACATTAAAATGAAAGCAAAGGAATGATGAACACAAAATTCAGGTTGGCAACTACATTTGGCTGAAGGAGGTGGGAAGGTGGGGAGATGATAGGAAAAGAAATACACAGATTTATATAAGTTGTTGACAAGTTCCAGGTGTCTGTGTTGGGTGGTTAGCTCAGAAAGGCTTATTTATTAAAAACAAAGTAAGAAGTAAAAGAAGGCCATGCTTAGACCAGTGGTGAGAGTGAGTCAAGAACCATTGATTATGATTAATCCAATTCTATACACTTAAGGTCCAGTTGTCAAAAGTTAAAAATTGCTTGAGAGGTAGGAGTAAGAGAGATATTGGAGAGTGGAAGACACAAACTTCTATGTTCACTTCAAAACCCACTGTCTTTAGCCCCAGCGACAGGGCTTGTGCTTATATAAAAGGAGTCAAATGCTCCACATCCTATTACTCCTTTAGCCATAACTGATTGGCTGGAGCCCAGAGAATAGACTGTGCAGACCTAGGAAAGCCACGATAGCTTAGAGCATTTTGATAGTAAAATCTAGGAAAATTCTTCTTCCTAGAGCAATTTTGCATTCTCAGATCATTTGCATCTTTCCAGCTTCATTTCCCTTTTGCAAGAATACATGTGGACTTCCAAGTCCTCTGCTTCATCCAGGCCCTGGCTCTTGCATGTGTGGGTTTGGCATAGTTGAAATACGTGGGCCTTTCTTGGCAAGAGTCCTGGGTTCTAATCCCACTTGTATCCTTAATCATTAAGTGACTCAAGGAAAATAATTTCTCTTCTACAGGCCTCAATTTATCCAACTGGAATTATCCATCCTTCTCTTTACTCCAGAGATTTTGATTTAGTAGGTGTGGGTAGAGCCCAGGCAGGTGTATTTTGAAAAAGCTCAATTAAGAATCAATGTACTTGCTGATCTCTACAATTCATTCTCACTTCAATGGTCTTCTGTTTTCCTAGATGTTCTGCTCTGTGATGGATTTCCACTGAGGCGTTTATCTTTAGAAAACAACCACAACCCATAGATGTTGGTAGCCAAATGTCTGCCCTGTGACTCCTGTGCCTAGCTGTAGCCAGTTTGTCTAGGGGTTGTCACCTGGCTCAAAACAAGTCAAATATAGTCTCTTTCCTGGGAATTTGTAATTAGGACAAAGATACTCCAGTCTCACTCTTGACCGTTCTCTTGAGTCACAGTGGAGATTTCTGTATGGTAAGTTTGAGTAATAGAGAAAGATTTTAGAATGAAGCTGATGCACTGAAAAGAGGGAGATGGGAGGTGAGAAATGCATATTGAATTCTCAAATGTTCTTAATTTCCTGGTTCTAGTCCCTGTGGACCCTTGGTTTCTTTTATGTCCTAATGTGATGGTTCATTTTATGTGTCAACTTCACTGCGCTAAAGGGTGCTCAGAGAGCTGGTAAGTCATTATTTCTGGATGTATCTGTGAGGATGTCTCTAGAAACAATTGAATCAGTAGACTGAGTAAAGATCAACTTCTCCCAATGTGGGTAGCCATCATCCAATCCACTAAGGGTTTGAATAGAACAAAACGGTGGAGGAAGGACTCTTCTTTGCCTGAGTGGAGAAGACTATTTTCTTCTGCTTTTGGACACAGTGCTTGGCTTCTTGACTTTCAGACTCAAACTTGGCCTTATCTCATCAGCCCCTCAGGTTCTTAGCCCATTGGATTTGGACTGAATTACAACCCTGGCTTTTCAGCCTGTGAGACTTTTTGATTTCCAGAACCACATGAGCCAATTCCTGTGATAAATCTTTGTATATGCATACATATATACACATATTCATGCTATTGGTTTTATTTCTCCAGGGAATCACACTGATTAACATGTTTTGGGTAGGTGAGATGATGAAATAATAAAATTTCCTTTATTTTACTTAAGTTGCCTCTTTCGAGATAATTGCCTCTCTCCTGCTCACTGCCCAGCTCATCCTCTTTCATTATAGACTCTAAGAACTTCGTTGTAGGTTGATGGATTATAGACTGAATAGCTATAGGTGCAAAAAAACCTCCTGCTTTGGGGGTTAGAAATGTCAGAGGGATGTACAAGTAACTTAAAGTTCTTAGCTTGTCAGAGGAGATAATGTTTATTTATTTTACATTAGGAAAAATATATTTGAATATTAGATCTTTTAATATCATAGCTCTCTCCATTAGAAAGACAAAAATCAAAACCAAGAAGTATTCCTCAATGAAAAGACCTAGGATGTTAAATCAATAATGAGAAGCCAGTTTTGTCTACCCAACTGACAAACAGAACAAACAAATAAAAATCATAAATACCAAGCATTGTCAAGAATATGGAGAAATAAACTCTGTGTGAACTTTTGGTGTGAATATATATTGCTACAATCTTTCTAGAAGGAAATTTAGCAGCACATGCCCAAACTGTGATTTATGTAGTTATGATTTTTGGCCCAGAAATTCCTCTTCTAGGAAGGTATCTTAAGGAAGTACAAAGGTAAATAGAAATATTCTTTCTATTATGGCTTATGATAGTGAAAATATTAAAATAACCTAAATGCTCAAGGGACTTCCCAAGTGGCTCAGTGGGTAAAGAATCCACCTGCAATTCAGGAGACTCAGGAGATGTGGGTTCACTTCTTGGGTCAGGAGGATCTCCTGGAGAAGGGCTTGGCAACCCACTCCAGTAGTCTTGCCTGGAGAATTCCACGGACAGAGGAGCCTAGGGGCCTACAGTCCATAGGGTTACAAAGAGGCGGACCCGACTAAAGAGACTGAGCGTGCACGCAAACGCTCAAAGTTACGGTACTGTTATAAGAAACCACGCGACTTCAATACTCCAGAACATTATGCGGCCGTTATCAATTACAAGGCAGGCTAGTATTTACTAACTTGAAACTAAAAGGCTAGTCACAATAGTTTGTTAAAGAAATAGCAAGATACAGATTGAGATTATAAAATTAATATGCATCTCTATATGCATAGAAAAACATTGTGAAGGACAGATAGAGCAGCTCTGTTTTTAACCATCAAAAAAACAGGAAACAATTCAAATGTACTTCTACTGAAGAATGGATGAAGACACTGTTTATTCATTCATGAAACACTGCTTAGAAATAGAATATTGCATGTAACAATGCAGATAAATCTTAAATAGCATAGTATATGGTATTAATTGCTCTGTTTTCCTTTGAGAAATAGCTTGATTGTTTATTTTCTTCTTTTTGTCTTTCTTCTACAGTGACACTTTTTATGATAATAATATCTTCTTTGAAGTGACTTAGAATTTACCTAGAACTTTCACACTTATAATTCCACTTGAGTCATGTAACAGAACATTGAGTGAAGAAAATATTTCCATCATCCACTTTTTATCCACGAGAAAACAGAGCTAGTAAGGGGCATAATTGGCATTCATTCGTGGGACTACTTCATCCAAGGCCAGTATTCTTTCTCAACAGTAGCCCCAGTGGAGTTTATGGACATTTGCTTTTTTTTTTTTTTTTTTAAATCATCTGGGCCCCAGAGTCATTCTGTGTTGAAATGGTCTTCTAGTTTCTGGTTCCCAACCCAACCACTTCAGATTCGATTTCCATTTCATGTCTACCTTTCACTCTCCAAACTTCTCTTTGTCAGGCTCTTTCTCTGCACTTTATCCTTGAAAAGTGTCCTCAAGCTTCATTCCTTTCTGCAAAGGCATCATTCTGAACTACCTCCAAGAAACGTGTTTGTATTATCAGCAAGAACGTTCTAGTGGTAGAATATCTCAATGGAGAAGCACCATGAGGTTTGAAAATTATGCTTTTAGACTCTTCCCTGCATACTGCAAGACTCTTCACTCTCACTGCTGTCATGACTAGGAAGAAGGCTTGCTTACTTTGCCTGGATATGGTCTTCATGGGGCTGAGAAATGGCAAGCAGTCATAATTGGATCAACTCTGAAGGGGCAAGTGCTTAGCCCCTTAGAGCCAATAGGGGAGAGGTACAAACTACTGAGACTGGGTCAAGAAGAAATAGCAAAGCTGAATATAGCTTCTATAGCAAAGAGACTGAATACTTTATTTAAATACTCCTCAAAAGAACAGATCAGTCCAGATGGCATTTCTGGTAAGTTCCAAGAAGCATTTAAGAATTAGAAAATATTCTCCTCAGCCATGGCCACAGGATTGGGAAAGGTCAGTTTTCATTCCAATCCTGAAGAAAGGCAATGCCAAAGAATGCTCAAACTACTGCACAATTGCACTCATCTCACACGCTAGTAAAGTAATGCTTAAAATTCTCCAAGCCAGGCTTCAACAATATGTGAATGGCGAACTTCCAGATAGTCAAGCTGCTTTTAGAAAAGGTGGAGGAACCAGAGATCAAATTGCCAACATCTGCTGGATCATGGAAAAAGCAAGAGAGTTCCAGAAAAACATCTATTTCTGCTTTATTGACTATGCCAAAGCCTTTGACTGTCTGGATCACAACAAAATGTGGAAAATTCTGAAAGAGATGGGAATACCAGACCACCTGTCCTGCTTCTTGAGAAATCTGTATGCAGGTCAGGAAGCAACAGTTAGAAATGGACATGGAACAACGGACTGGTTCCAAATAGGAAAAGGAGTACGTCAAGGCTGTATATTATCACCCTGTTTATTTAACTTATATGCAGAGTACATCATGAGAAANGGAAAAGGAGCACATCAAGGCTGTATATTGTCACCGTGCTTATTTAACTTATATGCAGAGTACATCATGAGGAACGCTGGACTGGAAGAAACACAAGCTGAAATCAAGATTGCCGGGAGAAATATCAATAACCTGAGATATGCAGATGACACCACCCTTATGGCAGAAAGTGAAGAGGAACTAAAAAGCCTCTTGATGAAAGTGAAAGAGGAGACTGAAAAAGTTGGCTTAAAGGAGTACGTCAAGGCTGTATATTGTCACCCTGCTTATTTAACTTATATGCAGAGTACATCATGAGAAATGCTGGGCTGGAGGAAGCACAAGCTGGAATCAAGATTGCCAGGAGAAATATCAATAACCTCAGATATGCAGATGACACCACCCTTATGGCAGAAAGTGGAGAACTAAAGAGCCTCTTGATGACAGTGAAAGAGAAGAGTGAAAAAGTTAGAAAACTAAGATCATGGCATCCAGTCCCATCACTTTGTGGCAAACAGATGGGGAAACAGTGGAAACAGTATCAGACTTTATTTTGGGGGCTCCAAAATCACTGCAGATGGTGATTGCAGCCATGAAATTAAAACACGCTTACTGCTTGGAAGTAAAGTTATGACCAATCTAGACAGCATATTAAAAAGCAGAGACATTACTTTGCCAACAAAGGTCCATCTAGTCAAGGCTATGGTTTTTCCAGTAGTCATGTATGGATGTGAGAGTTGGACTATAGAGAAAGCTGAGTGCCGAAGAATTGATGCTTTTGAACTGTGGTGTTGGAGAAGACTCTTGAGAGTCCCTTGGACTGCAAGGAGATCCAACCAGTCCACCCTAAAGGAAATCAGTCCTGAATATTCATGGCAAGGACTGATGTTGAAGCTGAAATTCCAATACTTTGGTCACCTAATGCGAAGAACTGACTCATTGGAAAAGACTCTGATGCTGGGAAAGATTGAAGGTGGGAGGAGAAGGGGATGACAGAGGATGAGATGGTTGGATGGCATCACCAACTCAATGGACATGAGCTTGGGTAAACTCCGGGAGCTGGTGATGGACAAGGAGGCCTGGCATGATGCAGTCCACGGGGTCTCAAAAAGTCAGACAAGACTAAGCAACTGAACTGAACTGAAAGATACCACGATAAATAAAACATAATCCTTTTCACAAAGTTTCTCATCTAGTCAAATATGATAACAAATAAGTAGGTAATTATGCACAAGGTTCTTCTGAAGAACACAAAGGGCAAGCCCCTAACCTGAGAGTCTGAGGAAGAAGTCCTGAAGGAAGCAGCTCCTTCCCCTGGGTCCAGACTTGAAAGAAACAAGAGTCAGAAGAGGAGGAGGAGGAAGGCTCTTCCAGGAAGGAAAAGGAGGACATGAAGTGGAACTGAGCTGTGGAAGTGTCTCTTACGGGAAAACCTAAATATTTCATTGTGAGCACGAGGAGGTGAGGGGCGGGGCAGAAGCTCGCTGTGAAGGTCTGCCAGGATGGGAACAAGGGGAGGAACTGGGATCCGCCAAGGGAGAAGGCGATGGCACCCCACTCCAGTGCTCTTGCCTGGAGAATCCCATGGATGGAAGAGCCTGGTGGGCTGCGGTCCATGGGGTCACAGAGTTAAGACACGACTAAGCGACTTCACTTTCACTTTTGACTTTCATGCATTGGAGAAGGAAATGGCAACGCACTCCAATGTTCTTGCCTGGAGAATCCCAGGGACGGTGGAGCCTGGTGGGCTGCCGTCTATGGGGTCGCACAGACTCGGACACGACTGAAGCGACTTAGCAGCAGCAGCAGCAAGGGACTTGATGGACATGAGTTTGGGTAAACTCCGAGAGTTTGTGATGGACAGGGAGGCCTGGCGTGCTGCGATTCATGGAGTCGCAAAAAGTCGGACACGACTGAGCAACTGAATTGAATTGAACTGAAGGGATTTCACGAAGGAGAGCATCAACCTCATTTATGGCTTAGAAAGATCATCCCAGGGGCCATAGGGACAAGATCTAAACCAAGGAGACATGAGTTAGAAGGCCATTCTTGGAGTAATCCAAACGTGACCATTATTAAGAAGTGTCAGCCATAGAGACTGCAAGAAAAGAATGAATTCAGTAGAGATGACCATTGTGAAATTTACAAAAATCGGTGGCTGGGAGGAAAGAGAAGAAAGAAAGAAGATGGAATTAAAAATTACTTCTGGAGGACAATTTGGAAATAATGACTTTAAAATTAAAAACTTCATACCCAAACATGCTACTTTTGCCAATCAGAAGGACAGAGTGTTCTTTATGTCCTTATCTTTTCATCCACTCCTGCAAGTTTGTCCTCCAGTTACTTGCACCAAAATTTATACCAAGATGTTTACTGCAGTTTTATTTATAACATAAAAAAATAAAACCAAGGCAAGAGTTTCAAAGGAGACTGGCTAAATGCTAAATGTATACACACACAATTCAAATATCAAGCAGAGAAAAATGTTTTATAAGACAGCTGAATGATACAGCAAAATCTCATAAAATAATATCACACGAAACTAATTTATGCAGAGTATATAAGAGTAAACAAATAAATGAACAAACAGAAAATGACAGAAAATATACTAACTGCTCCTACTGGCTATCACTGAACTGCACAGTTACAAGGGGATTTTTCTTTTCTTTTTTCCTATACTTTATCTGATTGTGAAACAAATGAAACTCTTTAAGTTTTCATTCAGGTAGAAAACAAAACAACTCGCTGTTTTGAACATCTGGGTAAAAGGTGGTCCCAGTCCCCACAGTGCAGAACCCAGGAGTAAGAGCAATAAGATGAGGAGTTTTGCTCTGAGCAAATTCAGTCTGTAGCACATCCAGTGCAGACACAAGACAGCCAAGCGTAAGAGTCTGGACTCAGGGCAGAGACATGCCCTGGAGATAGAATATGGAGCCAATGGCATATAATGGTGGTTAAAGCCAGAATTCTGGGGAAAACCATTCAAGGTAAAGACACCAGGTAAGAAGTAAGGAACCTCGACAGCTGAACACTGGAGAGTAATAAAATTTAAGAGGTGAGCAGTCGTCGCCATTGTTCAGTCAGGAAGTCATGTCTGACTCTCTGCGACCCCATGGACTGCAGCACTCCAGGCTCTTCTGTCCTTCACTAGGGTTTGCTCAAATTCATGTCCCTTGAGTCGGTGATGCTACCTACCCAGCTACCACATCCAATTCACCTTAATTCATGGCCCTAATATTCCAGGCTCCTATGCAACACTGTTCTTTACAGCGTCAGACTTTCACTTTCACCACCAGACACCCCATAAGTGTGTGTCATTTCCACTTTGGCCCAGCTGCCGGGGTCCAGCCCTAGTTGAATCCAGGGTAATTCGAAGCAGGGACGGCATGGCGAGAGAGAGGTATATAGATTTAGAGAGAGGTAAGGAAAGAGTTTGCAGTTAAGAGAATAGAGGAGAGAAAGAGGCTGTATTCCTTTGTTTACATAGAAAGCCAATAAAGGCCCGAGACAAGGGACTTGAACCGTCTACGTACGGCCACAGGCGCCCGCTTGAATAGCGGAGGGTGCCCCACCTAGGGCTCCCTCTCCCGTGGGTCTTAGAAGCCCGGGCAAATAAGTAGACATGGCTAGCCTCTATGCTCCAGATGGGAATCAGCCAGAAAATAGAGTAAGAAAGAAAAGAAGACACGAGGGAACCAGTCTTTCCAGGAACTGGCCCGAGAAACTGGTCCATCATTTATTTTCCAGGAAAAGCTTTTATACTTTTAGTTGTACATAGATATCAATGGATAATACAAAGTCATGCAGGGTCAGCAGCCCTGACCCTTTTCGAGAACAGGCTTTCTCTCTGCATACTTAGCTGTATACACAGGTCTTAGGTGATTTACATCATCTTCTGACCAGGAGGCCTATTAGCATTTTATGCCCTTTTCTGATAAGGGTCCGTCAACCAGAAAACTTATTTGCCTTAAAAGTGTTGTTCTTACTGAAGTCTGGTGCCACTCTCAGAAAGCACTAAATAAAGTTACATTCTTACATAGCAAGGACACAACAATGTATAACAAAGAAAGAGGAGTACAGTGATTTACAACAAAGAGAAAATTCATTAACTCAAAAGTCTAGTATTACTAACATCAAAACTACTTATTCCTATTTTCTGCATCCCAATTACATTGATTAATATCTTCCCAGGTGCCTAAAAGATCATGGATATGGAGGCCTGGCGGCAAATATTAACTTAACAATGAAACCCTTCATCAAACTAATTCTTAGCTCTAAAAGGCTCTATATCTTTAAGATGTTTTAAGCTTCGTGCCTCTCACAGTTGGGGGGCTGTAAACAATCACATGCGTAACTGTCACACAAGTTAGAGAGGCATCAGAGGGATTTGAGCTGAGACACTCCTTTCATATGCAGGAGACCAGTTGGAGCTCTAAGTTAACTTTTTCCAGAGAAAGGTGGTCGGGGATAGCCCCCTGTACTGTCAGAAGAGTATAGTATAGCAGACAGTAAACAGACAGAGTTTGGTTTCGGGGTAGACGCTCAGGCAGAGGACCCCTGAGACCTGACTCGCCTCGCCCCGTCAGGTCTCTCCGCATGACCTTGTCATGGATGGGATCTCCCGGGCTGGCTCCCGGCACCCAGCCATGTCATTCTTTCTGGAAGTATTAGTAATTGCCCTCTGCTCTCCCCCAGTAGCATACTGGACACCTTCCAACCTGCAGGGCTCATCTTCCAGTGTCATATACTTTGTGCCTTTTCATACTGTCCACGGGGTTCTTGCGGCAAGAATACTGGAGTGGTTTGCCATTCCCTCCTCCAGTGGACCACGTTTTATCAGAACTCTCCACTATGACCTGTACATCTTGTGTGGCCTTGCATGGCATGGCTCGTAGCTTCACTGAGTCACGTAAGCCACTTCACCACAAGGCTGTGATCCATGAAAGGGAGAGGTAAGCAGAGAAAAACAGTAAAAAGATCTGTGCAGAGGAGCGACTAGCAAGATCAAGTTTTTAAAACTAGTGAAGAGCAGTGTCACAGACATCACTGGAGAAAAAGTTTCGGGGGTGGGGGGTGGTGGCCAATCAAATGGTGCACTGAGGTCAAACAGAATGAAGAGTCCCTATCTGATCCACAACAAAAAGAACACTAATGATTTTGGCAATGGCAGCTTCTGAAGAGAGGCAGGGACAGAGGCCAGAAGGCGGGAAAGTAGAGACAGTAACCATAAACTCCTCTTTTAGGAGCTTGACTATAAAGGGAAGGGAACTGCTGTTATTCAAAATGGCTGGGGGGGGGGGCGGAGATCGGGTGATTTATATGACAAAGAACCGAGAAAGAAAGGCTGAAGACACACCAACGCCTCGATAGCAACCGCGGCCTCCTACTCCACTGAGACCACCACGGCTGTCAGCGCTAATTTCCCCCCTTCCTGCCCGAGATGTGAGAGCGTTGCTGTCTGCTGTCTGTCGTCCCCTTTGCCACCGTGCCTCCCATTCCAGAGGAATGCCGGGCCCCACTCATGCTCAAGGCAGAGCCAGTATCTTTTGGATCCCATCCTTTCACATCTCCCAAGAACTTTGTTCCATCAGTCATCCTTTCTCTTTTTCTGTCTCCAGCTTTTCCCTCTGGACTAACTCTTTCCCCTTAGCATATAAATAAGCTGAACTTTCTGCCATCTTGGGGAAATAAGTAGAAATTAGAAATGAGAAAAGAACACAAACAATTGCTTGAGTGTCCACTATTTCCCAAAATAAAAAATGCTTGAGTTTCCACTACATTTCCCACTATGGATGTAAAACAGAGTTCTTGCCACAAACATGTAAACCATTCACCTATTTATTCAACAAATATTTATTCGGTGCCCACTACGAACCAAGAGCAGAATATATACTGTAAACAAAAGTTTCTAGCCTCATGAAATGTAAATACTATCAAAGACGGGGGATACAGATAATAAAGATATATACACACACGTACAAATCCACACATATAAGTCATAGTAAGTGCTTAGAGAAAAGCAAAGCAGGACAAAGAGGCACAGGAGGTGCTATCTTAGATAAGACAGGCGGGAAAGGCCTCCCAAAGAAATGACATTTGTGCAGGAACTTCAGTAACGGGACAGGTATCAAGGTCCTGGGGCGGAAGCATACTTGACTCGTTCAAGAAATAGCAGGGAAACAAGCATAGCTGGAACAGAATGAGCTGGGGAACAAAGGTGAGAAATCAGGTCAGAGGTGATACCAGGACCACCTCATAAGAACTATGATTTCATCCTAAGTCTCGTGGCAAGTCACTGAAGGGTTCTGAGAGGAGTGTAACAATGTCTGACTTCAGACTCAGCTGAGTGGAGAATGCCAATTACCACACAGGGCGATGAAGAAGTACGATGACAAAGGGCAACTGGACAGACACAAAGAGGGACCTACCACTGGATACGAGTGACGGCAGGCTCCTCGAAGGGAGTGATGTCCGAACAGAACACTGAAGGACAAGTAAGAGTTAGCAAGAAGGCAGCAGAGGGTAGAGGGGCTGGAAACGGAGGCCATGATATAGAAAAGTCAGAGGAGTTTTGAAAAGGTTTGGTATTTGGTACAACTATCAAACAGTCAAAACATATTTTATAAAAATATACCACTTATAATGTCTGCCCAAGAAAAAGACATCAGGGAACAAACCTAATAAAATATGTGCATGACCTCTGTAGAAAAAAATTATAAAATCAGTGCCTAAATAGTAAAGAAGGCCTATTTAATCAGAGACATAAAGCTAACTAAATGGACAGAAGACCCAATATTTACTTTCCCCCCCTTAAAATCAAAATCCCAACAACTGCACCCAAAGACATGTACAAGAACTCCACAGCAGCATGATTCGTAATAGCCTCAAACCAAAACAAACCAAATATCCATCAAAAGTAAAAACGGACAAATTACAATCATGAAGCGGTTTATGCAGCAATGAAAATAAACTATAGCCACACCAATTCAACACAAAAATTTCAAAAGCATAAAAGAGGCCACCAAAGGAACGCCGACTCCGTTCACATCAAGTCTGCGTGCACGCTCTTGCTCGTTGTGTCCAGCTCTTTGTGACCGTGTGGACTGCAGCCGCCAGGCTTCTCTGTTCATGGGGTTCTCCAGCAAGAACACTGGAGCGGACATCCATTCCCTTCTCCAGGGGATCGTCCTGACCCAGGGACTGAACCCAGGTCTCCTACACTGCAGGTGGATTCTTTAATCTGAGCCACCAGGGAAGCCCCAAGTTTAGAAACAAACAATGCTAACCCATTAGCTAACCTATTATAAGTCAGGACCATAGTTTTCCCTGGGCAGGAAGAGAGAATATTGATTGGGAAGAAGCACAAACGGTGTTTCTGGGGTGCTGGAAATGTTTTATTTCTTCCTTAAGCAGTAATTATGCATGTATATTCACTTTATAACTCAACAACCACAATGCTTACAATTTGTGTTCTTCTGTATCAATGTTATACTTTGATAAAATGGAAATGTACTAATGTCTGCAATTTACTTTGAAATGCATCCAAAAAATTAGGTGGATTGATGCACTGAGGGATAGATCTATTATAAAGAAAATATTATAAAATGTTAATGGTAGAATGTGAGTGATGGATATAAAGGTGTGCATTGTAAAACTCTCCACTTCATCATATGTTTGAAATTCTTCATTTGGAAGAAAAAAAATCTCAATGAGTTTTCTTGTAGCATTTCACAAGCTGATTCTAAAATTATGGAAAATTAAAAGGGCAAGATTAGCCAAAACAATTTGGCTCCCCAATTAATATAAGTATTACATAAATGTGCATATAGGTTTACAAAGTAAGAAACATTACTACATAAGGAAAAGCAAAGAAGTAGGAAAAAAAAATAGAACATAATTATGGTAATCCCGGCAGGAAATGCTGGGCTTACAGTGATCATCTAAACTTACTATTTCTCCATTTTATAAGAAATAGTAAGAAATTATAAGAATTATAAGAAACTTCTAAGAGACATAAAATAAGGATCGATGACGTTATAAACATGAAGACCTTCATTCAAATCACGCAATTCAATAATCCATATCTACTCACCATTCTTCCGCTCACTAAGTGGAGGCAAATTGGGATTCCTGCCAGGGTGGAGGCCAAGGGTCAGCTCGGGCTGCAAGGAGAGCTCCTGCAGTTCATTGGCAACAGCCTCACTCTGGGGGCTGGGAGCCGCGGACAGGGACACCAGAACGGGTTCATCGTCATTCTCGCCGGCCCCTCCTCCGTCCAGCCCATTCACAGCAATGACGGAAGGGGGCAGGCACACTACACTGGAGAAATCCACCTTGGCTTTCGTGATGGCAACCTGGAAACAGAAAAGGAAACGAAAAGTTCAGATGTGGAAAAGGGACAATTCCACTGAGTACAGAATGCTGAATACTAATATTATATTACTGGTGCGCTACCACTATTCTTAAAAAGTTTTTGTAAGGTAAGCTACCATTATTATTAAATTAATATTTACTATGCTCACAGAGTGAGTGAGATTTCAAGTCTGACAACTGTCCTCAACTATCTCACTCAGGAAGACAATGTACAATTGAAATAAAACCATCCCACAAACATGTCGATATACAGCAAAAACCATCACAATATTCTAAAGTAATTATCCTCCAATTAAAATAAATAAAATACTATAGAAAATTTTAAAAACCAATGCATACACACGTCTCATAGGATAAAAGGCAACAGCAGCAAGGAGAAAGAACTATGAGATCACGCTTACCTTGCAACTACTAAGGAAAAATATCTTGAGAAATAATACTTAATGAGTACAAATATTAAAGTATATTGTACCAACTTACTTGGGAGAAAATTTCTTTAAGAATTCCTTAACCACTAGATTCCATATAGAAATAAGGAGATGTCTGTTTGATAACGGATAATTGCTCAAATTTTAAAAAATTTTTATACGTTACTTTCCATCTAAATACTGGCTATATTCCCCATTTTGTACACTACATCCTTGATCCTATCTGACACCCAATAGTCTGTATCTCCCACTCCTCGTCCATCCATATTGCCTCTCCACCCCCACCAGCCCCGCACTGGAAACCACCAGCTTATTCCCTGTGTCTGTGAGTCTGCTTTTTTGTTATACTCACTAGTTGGCTGCATACTTTTAGGTTCCACATGTAAGTGATATCATGCAGTACTTGTCTTTCTATGACTTATTTTACTTAACAAAATGCCCTCCAAGTCCGTCCATGTTGCTGCAAATGGGGGGGGAAAAAAAGTCTGTTCTTTTTCATGGCTGAACAGTGTTCCACTGTGTGTACGTTTGTGTACACACATATACATACATATACATGCACATGTGCGTACACATAAATATGTGCATGTTTGTACACATAAATATGTACATGTGTGTACACATATGTGTACATTGTGTATACGTGTGTGTGCACATATACACACACGTGTGTGTGTGCGTGTGTGCGTGCGTGTGTGTGTGTATCACGTCTTCTTTATCCACTCATCTGTTGATAGGCACTTAGGTCGTTTCCATATCTTGCCAAGTGTAAATAATGCTGTTCAGGTGCATATGAACACTGAGGTGCAAATTATCTTTTCAAAATAGTGCTTTTGGTTTTTAGCTCAAATATTTTAACCTACCT
Source organism: Oreotragus oreotragus (assembly GCA_006410675.1). Lineage (NCBI taxonomy): Eukaryota > Metazoa > Chordata > Mammalia > Artiodactyla > Bovidae > Oreotragus > Oreotragus oreotragus. The sequence goes on from SJYX01013174.1 coordinate 83,710, forward strand.
GAATATTTAATCATAGTACCTAGGAATGAGATACTAAAAAGCAAAACACATGGCAACATAAGAAAAAGATCTTTAAAAATGAAAAAGAATACAAATAACATGAAAGTCTTTCCAAAAACAAGAGAATTAACGGTTAAGGGAATTAAGACTATATTCACCCATCAAATCCTGTGGAATTATGAAGAAGATTTTTTTAAAAGCATTTAAAATGCAGGAAATGTTTATTTAAAGTTTTAAAAAGATATAAAAATATTAAACAGGAGGAAAAAGACCATAAAGAGTCACTCAGTCACGTCCAACTCTTTGTGACTTCATGGACTGTAGCCCGCCAGGTTCTGTCCATGGGCTTTCCCAGGCAAGAATACTGGAGTGGGTTGCCATTTCCTTCTCCAGGGGATCTTCCCNGACCATAAAGAGTCACTCAGTCACGTCCAACTCTTTGTGACTTCATGGACTGTAGCCCGCCAGGTTCTGTCCATGGGCTTTCCCAGGCAAGAATACTGGAGTGGGTTGCCATTTCCTTCTCCAGGGGATCTTCCCAACCCAGGGATCAATCCAGGGTCTCCTGCATTGCAGGCAGATTCTCTACCAACTGAAGCCATGAGGAAGTCTACCAAAACACAAAATAGGTTTTGTTTGTTGGACTATGAAAATTTTTACTTTTAGTTTCCAAATTTTCTCTAAAACATATATTGTTTTTATAATGAAAAGGCTATAATTCTTAATCTAAAAAGAGGACCTAGGGACTCCCTGAAGACTTATAGTGAGGACTTGCATCCAATGTGCTTCAGATGAAGAAATCACCAAAATATTGGAAAGCCATGAAATGAAGAAAGACATTGAAAACTAAAAGGACCATCACATCCACCTTTATGTAAAGCTTTCACTGTGCCCAAAGCTAACTGTAGTTCTGGGTGATCCTCATAAAACACAAAGGAAAGGAAATGATCCAGGTAAGAGCAGTTAAAGGGGGAGGGGTTTGACATTAAGAAGAACAGGGATAGTAAGAAGGACTCTCTAATCCAAAAAGGATGAAAGAAAGCGAGTGAGGGATGTTCAAAAGAAAAAATATATATTAGGAACGCAATAGTCTAAGAGATAGTACGAGAAAACACTGGAAAACAACTGTTAAAGGGTTTGAAAAATTTTAGGAATTATATAATAACAAATGCCTACCAAGAAAATCCAGAATCTGACCTTCAAAGAATTTTGCCCATCTTGTCTATGATTTACCATCATTTAAGCCATACCTCTATGTGTAATGGGAGAAAACAACTGTTACACATGATTAATCCATATGGCTTGTTTGCTAATAGCATGTTTGCTTTCCTTAACAGGAGCCTTTTCAGACTAAAAAATTCAATTTCATGATATTCAAGAATTCTTTCAGGGGAGAAGAGCTCTGTATGGAGGGGTGTGGGCTGGCTCTCCGTGTGCCACGTGGAGGAGCTGCCGCCTGGCTCCGGGAAGCCTGAGTGTCCGGCCTCTCCCTGAGCCCCTCGCCCCTGCCCTCCGCCACCCCTGCATCTGCAGCCCTTCACCAAACTCCGTGGGACAGACCCTGAGCTCTCCATCCCCAGACAGGCTCCGGGCAGTGGGGTGTGGGCTTAGGGTCTGCCAAAAGTCACTCAAGTTCATGACTGAGCCACATCTTTCCTTGTCCCCTGCAGGAGAGAGAAACCAATCAGGAGGCCCAGAGCCTGAGTCTAGGTGTTTCTCAGACATGCTGTGTGGCCTCAGGTCCCATCTTTGGGTTCTTGTCTATTTTGTCAAGTGAAGAGGCCAATTTTGATTTCTTGCAATGGGGCAGGGACCAGGTAGTCTGAATGTTTCTTAGCTATATAACATCTAGAAATGCTGGAAAAAACTGAACAAGTGTTTTAAATGCATAGCTGAACTAACAAGAAAGTAGAGAAACGCCTGCCTCCAAGAATGAGGCAGGACTAGGAATCACAGCGGCGAGATGAAAGTAGTCAAGATGCTGTGCAGCACAGGCTTGGCTCTGGGGAAGCTGTTGGTCTTGGTGGCCACACAGCTTAGGTTTTCACGTCCACAGAGGACAGAAAAGGAGGTTTTGAGTCTGACAGGACTGAAACTTCTCTGTAAAGTTGGATTCAATTTCACTAAAGTATAAATCAGTCAAATTTTAGATTAAAAAAACCCTGGGGGGGCGTGGTAATCCTTTGAGACTCAAACTCCTTAGGACAGAATCCTCAATCACCCTGAAACATATGAGCATGCTCACACAGACACACAAACGCACCTAGATGATGGCACTGAGGAGTTTAAACACGCACACACACACACACACACACACACACACCCTCTCTCCCAACCCAATCCCCCTCCCCCCACAAATGAGTCCTAAGGAAAGCAGGAGCAAGACAGTACCAAAACTTCAACTTTAGGGTGGTGAAGAGGCACTGGAATATTACTTAGCCACAAAAAAGGAAATACTGCTGTCTGCAAAAGCACGAAGAGACCTCGAGCACGTCATGCTCAGTTAAATAAATCAGACAGAAAAAGACAAATATGCGAAATCTAAAACACAAAAATTAAAACTCACACAAAAAAAGCTCACACTTGTAGTTACCAGAAGTGGGGGTGGGAGGTGGAGGAACTGGAAGAAGGTTGTCAAAAATACAAACTTCCAATCATAAGTAGAGCTAACGCTGTTTATATGTTATTTGAAAGTTTTTAAAGGAGTATATCCTAAGAGCCCTCATCACAAAGAAGAAAAAATTTTTCATTTATATGAGATGATGAATGTTAACAAAATTTATTGTGGTAAACATTTCACAATATATGTAAGTCAAGTCATTATGTATACCTTACACCTTAAACTTACACAGTGCTCTATTATCCATTATATCTCAATAAAACTGGGAAAAGACATTTGCTAAGTCATTATAGACTATATGAGTTTATACCTCTCATTAGAAAAGGAGAAATTTAACTGAGATGGTAACAGCTGTGTGTGTACAGAGCAGATAGACCCTGCAAATAGTATTTGCACATTTAACATCCACTTGATAAACACTTGTCCATAAGACAAAAGCAAATGAAAGACACTTAAAAGATAATCTGGGGACCAAGACAGGCAGGTCTCGAGGAAAATCTGAATGATATAAGAAGATTGGACAGGAATCAGCAAACCTCATTCAAGTACTCCAGGTAAGCTGCTGGGATAGAATCATACTTTCATATGAAAAGTTCTTAACAAAACAGCAAAATCTCCTTATTTCAGACTTCACTGATATCAGTGAGTCTCCAACCAAGTATGAGATTAAGAAAAATTTTATGCTACTTGAGGGAGGGGTAGGATAAAAGAATGCCAGTAATTTTATAGTGTTTACCAGATGAAGAGAAAAACTAAAATACTGCCTCATAATGTATAATTCTTAACACAATTACAAAAGAGACTAACAGATAACACAGTCAATGTTAATATGTAAATGTTAACATTTCTCATTTCAAATGAGAATACATTTCAAATGTATTTCTCATTTCAAATGAGAATACATTTCAAATGTATTTCTCATTTCAAGTGAGCTATTTTTGCATTTAAAATGCCCTGGCAATAGTGTTTCTCAATGTGGAGTTTCAGCTTTGTAAGATGCAAAAATTCTAGAGATCTGTTGGACAATAATGTGAATATACTTAACACTACTGAGCTATCCACTTAAAAATTATTAAGATGGTAACTTTAGTATCATATGTTTTTTACCACAATAATTTTGAAATAGCTTGGCAAGATCTCTGCTTAAGAAATAATTTACTAAACTAACCCATATTAGTCACTGAGTTTGAAAGAATTGTCTATTCTTTAAAGTGCTCTTAAATTTATTTTTCAGTAATTCAAAACAAACTTTCTCCTGTTACTTTGAATCACAAAATTATTATTGCTAAGATTCAGAGATCTGACATTCACATGTGTTACTGCTCCCAAAAGACAATAAAGATCCACCCATCAGATGATATCATGATTTTTTTTAACAAAGCAAACGAAGTTAAACTGTATGAGTCTGTAATTCTGGTATGTACTTAATACACATAAACGGTACTTCTTTTAAAAAAAAAAAAAAAAAAGATAAAGAAACCAGAATATGGCCCCTCAAAGAAAGGCAAACCAAGTCCAGACATGAAGAAAAATGAAGTTAAATAGTGATGTTTTTTAGACTTGTGCATTTTTAGTAGATTACAGAAAGAAATATCAAATTCTGTAATGATCTGGACCATGACTGCCTGCCACTATCTTGAATGAAAGAAAACGCAGTTTGAAAAACTTTTACTCAGTGTTCCATTCAGAATTTAATAGTTTAGCATCTGATTGTGAAAGCTGCTCAGTCATGTCCTGCTCTTTGCAACCCCATGAACTATAGAGTCCATGGAATTCATACTGGAGTGGGTAGCCTTTCCCTTCTCCAGGGGATCTTCCCAACCCAGGGACTGAACCCAGGTCTCCCNTTTTACTCAGTGTTCCATTCAGAATTTAATAGTTTAGCATCTGATTGTGAAAGCTGCTCAGTCATGTCCTGCTCTTTGCAACCCCATGAACTATAGAGTCCATGGAATTCATACTGGAGTGGGTAGCCTTTCCCTTCTCCAGGGGATCTTCCCAACCCAGGGACTGAACCCAGGTCTCCCACATTGCATGCAGATTCTTTACCAGCTGAACTGGTAAAGGGATTAAGTTCCATATTTATAATATTATTATGGGCTTGAAGAAGTCACATGAAAATTTTACATACCTATATAGATAGTTTACCACACATTTTACTGGGCAAGTTAGATGCTATAGTAGTATTTAATTGAAAGATTTCAAGTTAATCGATTTCAATTTAATTGAAAGATTTCTTTTAAAATGCTAACATTAAATGGTATTACAATAAAATTCTTCCATAAAAAATCACTAGGGGCAGGTGGGACGGATGAAACAGAGGGGCCCAGCACTGGTAACCGCTGAAGCAACATACTGGGCGTATGGAGACTCATTATCCTTCTCTTCTCTCTGTACTGGTTGGTGCAGGTTTGCTAACATTCTTATAATTTAAAATATATATATATGTTTTTAATATATATTTTTTTAAATAAGAATCTTCCACAGAACAAAGTAAAGACTTGGTAAGACATAAAGCAAGGTTTCCTTAATCTTCACCTTAGAAAATAAGCCAAACAAAAGTAAATTGCAAGCACTGACAAAAGAAGAGAGAGAATATTTAGCATGAAACATATACACTGGGAAGATTTATTTCTCCAGCAAACATACCTACTTTCTACTCACTTTTAAACAGCCCGCAGGAGAAAGTCCTAGTCACCTGGGAATCCAGAGACAAGAACCAAAAATGCCGAGGTACTGCCATCACAGATTAAGTCTACTCTACCAGTTCTTGAATACTCCTAAAATTTTATTTACTGTACAATTTGCATGAAAAAGAAAAGCTGAAAGAGTAACATTTATCTCAGATTGTATGTATAATGCTATTCAGAAAAATTTTTAAGTTATGTCTCAAAATACCTTCCAAAATATCTCAAAGGAAAGGTAATTAAAATAACCAAGAGAAAAAAATCTGCATCATGTTTGAGTGGTGTGAATTTAAACTTCTACTGAGTCCAAAGTCAAACTTTCTTTTTCATCATAGGATCACCAACTTCAATTTCTTGGCTGCTGATTCACATTTGATCAGTAGCAGCCAGAACAAAAACAACGTGGGGGCAGGGTCATCTCCCACAGCCCATCTGTTTCCCTCTCCTGCTGGCCTGGTTCCGCCTCATCTTTTCTCCTCCCCACCCCCTTTTCGGGCCGCCTGCCTTCTGCTGGTGCCGAGCGGCATGTGTAACCAGAAGCAACAGCACAAAATGTGTCAGAGAAATGGAAGAGCTCAGGCAGACAGCTGATAAATCTGAAAAAGTATACACTATCATGATTTTGTATTATGACCTGTGATAAAAGTTTCACACAACCAAATGATATGGTTCTTCTTTCAAAAAAAAGTTTCTCTGTATAAAAAGTGGTTTTTAAAATCCATTAATGAACCTTTTTTTTAGCTGTACAGATTTTTACTTTTATTCCCAATTTGCTTTAAAAGATAAACCAAATCTTTAAAACTCTTACTGTGTAAGCCTTGCACTCCCAGAAGTTCAACTATTCTGATGGACAGAGCATAAAAAGAGGTCTCAAGACTATACTAAAAAGAAAAGGGACCTAGCTAAGACTAGCTTTCCAGATATCCCACAGAAGTGGCAGGCAGGTACTCTCTTGTACCCACTAGGCAAGCCCAGTTACTTGCTGAATGACACCAGGTGGACCAAGTTAATACCACATGGAACAGAAGAATCCCCCAAGCTAAGCCCTACCCAAATGCCTTACCTACAACACTGGGAGATACAATAAATGACATCAGATTTCTTAACATCAGCATTGGAAACTGAGATAGAATATACATTCAAATTCTCAGAAAAAAATTATTTTCAAAATGGAATTGCTTCTATAGCCTATCACTCAAGCAGGAAGGCATTTCAAGTAACAAAAACTTTACCACCCAAGTAATTTTTTTTTATTTTTCAGAAAACTTCCATGGATCTTCAGCTTTTGCTCACTTCAGGTTTTCAGCTCCTCCCAGTCACTCTACAGGGAATCAGCCATCAAAGTCTTTCCTCTTATTCCAACAAAACATATAAACGCTAACAATACAGAACTGCCTCTTCAGTAACAGCAGTACAGGGCCCTTCAGAGCACTTGCTTCACTTCTCATTACTCCCCTCTAAGCGGCTACTGCTGCTTTCTACTTGTGACTGCCTAGAATCGCCTCTTCTTCTGCAACTCACCTTCTTCTCCCTATTATCACTTCCCAACAGACTATGTTTCCATAATATCCTGGGCTTGCTTCTCACTGCTTGCTTTTACTACTATTAAAACAGACTGATCCTCCACTAGGCAGTTAAGTGCACTGAGGAAAGAGATTCTGTCCTATTGTCTTTTTGACCCAAGCACCTGGATATTATACTTGACACGGAATAGGAACTCAATGAACATTCGCTCATCTACTGACTATATTAACCTCATGGAAACCACATGCCATACACACAGTCAGCACTGATACCAAAAGAGAGAGAGAGAGAGAAAGGTTCTGTCACAGGTAGGTATTTATGTTCAAATAAAAATACACACAAGATCAGAACAGGTTCCTAAGGCACTACAGTTTGAGAACAGTCATAAAAAATGGATAGTATTACAGAACAGAATGGGGCTTCCCAGGTGGTAAAGAATCCATCTGCCAAGACAGGAGATGTAAGAGATCTGGGTTCAATCCCTGGGTCGGGAAGATCCCCTGGAGGAGGGCATGGCAACCCACTCCGGTATTCTTACCTGGAGAATCCCATGGAGAGAGGAGCCTGGCGGGCCACAGTCCATGGTGTTGCCATGAGTCAGACACGACTGGAGCGACTGAGCGCACAGCACCCACAAAACAGAAACAGGCTCACACACGTGCAGAATAGACTTACCGTCAACAGGGAGGGAGGCAAGGGGGAGGGGAGTACTGGGCGTGTGGGATTATACAGAGAATGGATAAACAACAAGGTCCCACTGTATACCACAGGGAAGTGTATTCAGTATTCTGCGATAAACCAGAATGGAAAAAAATTTGGAAAAGTATATATATTAACTGAGTCACTTTGCTATACAGCAGAAATTAACATTGCCAATCGACTCTACGTCAATAAACACTTTTAAACGGGAACTACTGACAAGATTTACTTATTTTTTATTCATTCTCTCAATAAATATCTACTGAGTACCTACTCCAGTCAGGTAGCTGAGGGATGCTACAGTGACTAAAACAAATTCCTGTCCTCAGGGAGCTTATATTCTTCCAGCAAACAGAAGGGCCTAAACAAATACATGGGTGTGAAAAGGTGTGGAAGATGTTCTAAAAGGACAATCACATATAAGCTACATGAGACGTGCCTGGAATAGCAAGCTAAGCTTCACTCTAGGAAACAGGCATAAATCAACTACAGTTCAATATAAAATAAAATAAAAATTTAAAGTAGGGAACAGCATGATCAAACCATGTTTGGGAGAATTAATCTGGCAGTGGCATAAATACTGGTTGGCAAAAAGGACTATGAGGTTGGGGAAAAAGTTACAAAGCTACTTTCATTAGGCGAAGTATCACTTACTGAAATCCTGAATTGCAGCAGTAAATGCAGCAAGACAGGAACTGTCACACAAAACACGGAGCCCTACCTGGCACAGAGCAGAAAGTCACATCTCTGCTGAGTTAATCAATAAGAGAGAATTTATAAGTGATACAGCTGGTTTGTATTTGGTCATGGGGGGAATGAAGAAAAGGAGGTATCAAAGATGATACCGTGGTTTTAACCCAGAATGACTGCAGAACACTAATTCTGCTAATAGAAACAAGGAAGAGAGGAGGAGGACCTCTACCTGAGGGGATAGTGAATGGGATTTCGGGTCCTGGATGCAGGAGCCGAAGTCAGATAACAGAAATATCATTTCAGTTCCCTGGTGGTTCAGACAGTAAAGAATCTGCCTGCAATGGGGGAGACCCAGGTTCAATTCCTGTCAGGAAGATCCTCTGGAGAAGGGCATGGCGATCCATGCCAGTATTATCTTTTTTTTTTTTTTTTACTTTTTTAAAATTTATTTTTTAATTGAAGGATAATTGTTTTTCAGAATTTTGTTGTTTTCTGTCAAGCCTCAACATGAATCAGACACAGGTATACATCTATCCCCTCCCTTTTGCACCTCCCTCCCATCTCCCTCCCCCTCCCACCCCTCTAGGTTGATACAGAGCCCCTGAGTTTCCTGAGCCATGCAGCAAAATCCCGTGGGCTCTCTATTTTACATATGGCAATGCAGGTTTCCAAGCTACTCTTCCCACACATCTCATCTCTCCTCCCCTCTCCCCTTGTCCATAAGTCTATTCTCCGTGTCTGTTTCTCCACTGCTGCCATGCAAATAAATTCTTCAGGACCATTTTTCTAGACTCCGTATATATGTGTTAGAATACGATATTTATCTTTCTCTTTCTGACTTACTTCACTCTGCATAATAGGTTCTAGGTTCATCCACCCCATTAGAACTGACTCAAATGTGTTCATTTGTGTGGCTGAGTAATATCCCGTTGTGTCTATGCACCACAACTTCCTTATCCATTCATCTGTTGATGGACATCTAGGTCGCTTCCATGTTCTAGCTACTGTAAACAGTGCTGCAATGAACAATGGGATACATGTGTCTTTTTCAATTTTGGTTACCTCAGGGCATATGCCACCCACTCCAGTATTCTTGCCTGGAGAATCCCAGGGATGGGGGAGCCTGGTGGGCTGCTGTCTATGGGGTCACACAGAGTCGGACACGACTGAAGTGACTTAGCAGCAGCAGCAGGGCATATGCCTAGGAGTGGGATTGCTGGGTCATATGGTGGTTTATTCCTAGTTTTTTAAGGAATCTCCATACCGTCTTCCATAGTGGCTGTATCAATTCACATTCCCACCAACAGTGCAAGAACAATCCCTTTTCCTCACACCCTCTCCAGCATTAATCATTTGTAGACTTTTTGACGATGGCCACTCTGACTGGTGTCAGGCGATACCTCGTCGTAGTTTGATTTTAATTTCTCTAATAATGAGCAGTGTTGAGCATCTCTTCACGTGTTTGTTAGCCATCTGTATGTCTTCTTTGGAGAAATGTCTGTTTAGGTCTTTTTCCCACTTTTTGNCGATGGCCACTCTGACTGGTGTCAGGCGATACCTCGTCGTAGTTTGATTTTAATTTCTCTAATAATGAGCAGTGTTGAGCATCTCTTCACGTGTTTGTTAGCCATCTGTATGTCTTCTTTGGAGAAATGTCTGTTTAGGTCTTTTTCCCACTTTTTGACTGGGTTGTTTGTTTTTCTGGTATTGAGTTGTAGGAGCTGCTTGTATATTTGGGAAATTAATCCTTTGTCAGTTGTTTCATTTGCTATTACTCCAGTATTCTTGCCAAGAGAATTCCATGGACAGCAGAGCCTGGTGAGCTACACAGTCCACGGGGTCACAAAGAGTTGGACTAACATTTTCACTCATATACACATGGAAAACACAGACATGAGTTGAAGGACAGAAACAAAAAGCAATATAAGAATAGGAAGAAAACAGAAGAAAAAAAGACAGTAAGAGGAAAAGGCAGAGGTACAGATACAAGGGAATGATAAATTGTTATCATACCTGACTCTGTTGGTAACTGAGGAATGCCTAGTCTCACATTGCCTACTTTGAGATTTAGACCATCCCTCTGATTCCTAAAATTATCATATACAGCTGAGTATCTAATTACATATCGGTACTTTCTACTCACACTATTTTAGAAGAAGCTCAATAAAGCTGTAACTTTATAATGCTGAGGGGCAACCAGCTGTCCCCAAACTTAAAGACACAAGTAAGCTCAAGGGCTTATAAAAAGGACATGAACTTACCAGCTGGAAGCAGGAGAAATAAACAAAAACATTTAGAATCAAGAAAAGTAAAATATGTATTTTATCTGCAGGTTCAACTCTTTTTCTTTGTAGCCTCTCCACACCATTCTCTACAAGCCCCTGCCAGACATCCACAGCCGAGACCGCAGCCTGAAGGTGTGGGTGCACACGGGGATGCCCTTCACTGAGTGACACTAACTGCCTTAAGTCTTAAGGTCACTAAGAGGACCTTCTGGGATGGGTCTGACTTCCATTAATTCTCCCAACAAATATATATTGAATACCAGGCATTGTTCTAGGCACTGGGAGCGCAAGAAAAAATATTCCTTCTTTCATGGAGCTCTACATTACAATGAAAGAGACACAGACACAAAAATAAATACACAGTAAAATAATTTCAGGTAACCATAACTTTTATGGGGGGTGTGGGGTGGCTGATTTAAATTAAATGCTCAAGAAAGGTCTCACTGAGAAGATAAGATCTGAGCTGAGACCTGAATAACAGCCAACACTTAATGAGCACTTATCTGTGGAGACACTTCATATGTGTGTATTCAACCTTCCAAACATTAAGAGATATTTACTTATATTATCCAAGTTTTCACAGTTCAGGAAATGAAGGCACCAAGAGGTTAAACAGTAACTTGAACGCAGGCAATCAGGTTTCAGATCCCACGCTTCCAACCACTACACAATCTGACGCTACCTGAATTTGACAAGCAGCAGTCTTCCATGCAGAGGAAACAGCATGTACAAGTTCAAAGGCCACGAGGTGGGAATGAGCTTGACATCTTCAAGGAATTAAAGACCAGCCTGGGCAGGGAGGGCAGAGAAGTGCATTCTATGCAACACCGTATGCCCCATGAGGTTTTAAGCAGTGGAGTGGTATGATCTGATGTATGTTTTGGAAAGATCACTTTGACAGCTGCATAGAGAACAGATTGTAGGGGAAACTGTTGACCTTCGTCTGCTGCCTGATTTTCGAGTTTGGTATGTTCTGCCTGGCCCCCTAGGGACAACTGCAATAACACTGTTTCAGGGAAAAGTTATAATATGTGACCTGTATCTTAATACCTTTATCACTGAGTTTGGTGATATGACCTTGGGCAAGTCACTCTGAATAAAAATTCTTACTCTCTGTCCTGTTCTCTTAAAGGATATTATGAGAAATCCTTGAGAAGTACACAGAGTTTAACTACCAGGTGGCCTTTTTTGCATGCAAATATTTAATAGTAATTTGACAGTCTGCTTTAATCCATCTCCAATTCCATCCCCCACCCACCCATCAAGAAAAGGCTGCCTGAGATTTAAAGCACTATTCTGGCAAGATGACTTCATTACATTCCTTGAACTATACTCATGCCCACAAACACTACAGATATGCTTTCCTTACGATTCCTAATCCCTCTTCTGCGGTGCTCAAATGTGTTCTGATTTTTAACTGTGGAATTCTATTTGTCTTTTAGAAGTTTCTTCTCTAAGAGAAAGAATGATGGATGCTTAGAAGTCCACACGCTATGTATAAAATATCTGAATAAATCTAAATATGACCTGAACATACATGTAATTTCACCTACGAAACTGCATAATCCATCATGAGACAGTTTTCAAGGTAGGAATTCTTCTGTCCCCTCCTCTCTGATGCTAAAACCTTACACTCCAATAAGGCAAGACACCCTGAAATGCTGCCAGGCCACAGTATAGAAAATCTGTCCTAGCGATGCTATTCAGGTATGAGCAATATGAAGACGATTACTTTTGAGCACACTGACTCTGGAATGAGAAACTTGCTGAGGCAACCTCATCGAGGATGAAGCAGGGCAGCAGCGGGGCGGGAGGCATGCACAGAGCTGAGCTTTGTCTCCACGCTACAATGGGCTGCAGTGGGCTGTTTAAGGAGAAGCACTGTTCCCAGTGCCAAAGGCTCACACCCTTAGGTTCCCCAGTGAGCTCTCTCCCCATTTCTGAAGAGTAGGGTCCTTTCCTTTTAAAATGAGCCATGCATGTTTCCTAAATCAAACATTTCAAAACACTGAGAATGAAATATCTGGCCATAAAAAGAAAAAAAATCCAGAAACTGTCACAATTTCACACTCAAATCCAAATGCAGCAGCACACTCTCAGAGGAGCACAATGAAGACTCGCGTGCCTGTGGGCCAAGGAGCAGGGGCCAGACTACAGCTCCTAGGCACCCACTGGCGCTACAGTGAGGGGCCCTCAGGACAACGGACGTCTACGACAGCACTTGCCGCATTTGCAATGAAACCCCAAGGCATGTCACCAGCACGTGTGCAGGCATGCATGCTAAGTCACATCCAACTCTTTACAACCCCATGGACTGCAGCCCGCCAGACTCCTCTGTCCACAGGATCTCCCAGGCAAGAATACTGGAATGGGTTGCCATTTCCTTCTCCAGGGAATCGTTCGACCCAGGGGTCGAACCCACATCTCCTACGTTGCAGGCGGATTCTTTATCACTGTGTCACCTGAGAAGCCTATGCCACCATCATACTCATCCGCTACTCTTCTGATTACACTTTAATTATAAAAGCTGCCCTATTAATTAAATGAATCTATTCTGACAAGATCAGTTACCATCTTTGGTATGGCATGGTATACCATTCCAGAGCACTGGCTCTTCACAACCTTCATAGTAAACAGTGCAGAATTTGTGTTTAAAAATATATTCTCAGTTGCTCATGGTCATCAATGGCTTCAATCAAGGCAGACTATCTGGAAATATAGTAAGTCTCAAATAAAAACAGCTAAGTCACGGTCCACTATTCTTCCCTTCGGATAGCCTCTGCTTCAAACAGTATTACTCTCAGCCCACTAATATTTTGAAAAAGGTGCTGAGAAGTTCTGTTGGAATAAAATGTATCAGATGTCAGGAAATACGTTAACTTCGGTACAATTATATTTAAAGCTCTGAAATACAGAGGGAAAAAAGACTACAGGCAAAGAAATACATTTCCCAAACAAAAAACACAATGAAAGTGTTCTCTAAAGCACTCTCCACTTTACAACTACATCTAAGAGCAGATGCTGTAGAATTTATAAAATGCTAAGACACACAGCAGCAGCCAGCAGTTAACACAGTGCATTTCGAAGGTGTCTGTGCAGACAACACGATGTGGATACCAGAAGAAAAGGTATGGGTCTGGCAGCATGGAAAAGTTTCTATCATCCTCCTAGCACCACACCAGTCCTGGGTTACCCATATCTGGACTTCTTTTACATAAGATGACAATAAACTTATATCATATTTAAAGTCACTATTATTTTACTTTTGGAAAAAAGTGGAAGTGTGAGTTGCTCAGTCGTGTCCAACTCTTTGCGACCCCATGGACTGTAAGACACCAGCCTCCTCTGTCCATGTGATTCTCCAGACAAGAATACTGGAGTGGGCAGCCATTCTCTTCTCCAGGGGATCTTCCCGACTGGGGATCAAACCCATGTCTCCTGCACTGCAGGCAGATATTCACCATCTGAGCCAGGGCGTCGCAAATGGTTGAACATAATACTAATATATAATCTGGTGTCAGGAAGAGAATGGTTCATGCAAAAGACCATAACACTTGCGGTGAGCCTTCAGATACTGAAGACTGAAAAGCCAGTGACGACTGCTACAAAGTGAGAAAACACCTCATTAGAGCACTACCTGATTATACTGGAATGCTTTAAGGGAAACAGGAAAGATTCAGAATGTTGTATGTGTAGGCTGTTTCTTGCAACTTTCAACAATTTATACAAGAACGGTAAAAGACAGCAAGGACCTACTGTACAGCACATGGAACTCTGTTGCATGTTATTAATATATATGGCAACCTGGATGGGAGGAGAGTTTGGGGGAGAATGGATACATGAGCATGTATGGCTGAATCCCTTCTGCTGTTCACCTGAAACTATCACAACATTCTTAATTGGCTAGACCCCAATACAAAACAGAAAGTTTAAAAAAAAAGGAAAGAAAAAACGAGAGCAACTAGAGCAAGTTAGTTAAGAAGAAGAGCTATAAAGGAACATGTATTGCTAAGGAGGGGGTTCTCTCCCCTGCGGCCTACAACCTCTACTGACTGAAAGCCTCTCGTTTTGGAGCCTTATAGGGGAGAAAGAGGAGACCACGCCGTACTCCAAAAGGGTGCAGTTAAAAGAGGTGACTGCCAAATGGAGATAAGACTGGACCTCTGCCATATAAAGGCCCTGAACCCAGCTGCCAAAACAAAATGGGGAGCCAGCTGGTTCAGACAGCCTCACTGTGACTGCCATTAAGTTAAGATGGGGTGGAGACAGGCAAGGCACAAAGGTGAGTAAGGAGAAGACCAGACTTATCAAACTTAAAACCCACGTTTCATCCAGAACTTTGTTCCTCTGTCAGGACAGAAAGTCTTCAAATATACTACTACACAGTAGCACTTAACAATTGCTATAAACCAGAGAATTTTATGTTACCAATCCTCCCCTTTTCTGAAACCATGTCTAAAAAACTAAAGGAAGTAGAGAACCATGTCTAATCAAATAAAGAATATCAATAAAAAGACAGAAATTTTCCAAATGGTAGTTTTTTTTTTTTTTACTGTTATCATATTGCTATTGCTCCTACTGTACACTAGTTATTTAGGGCACAGTTATCTTGTCTTTTAGTTTATAAGCCCTGAACCATACCCACCAGTGAAGGCCATACATTACTCAGACATCCTGGGCTTTGAACTGAATGCCATAACTGAATAAAACAATCCCTTGAAATCAAGTGTAACATTCTGGCCAACGGTCTATAAGTGAAAGTACCACGTAGAACTTCTGGGAAGTATAAAGGGAATAAGCACATGTTCAGGGATTCACTGGTGGCTCAGTGGTAAAGAATCTGCCTGCATTGTGGGAGACCCAGGTTCAATCCCTGGGTTGGGAAGATACCCTGGAGAAGGAAATGGCAAACTTGCCTGGAGAATCACATGGACAGAGGAGCCTGGTGGGCTACAGTCCATGGGGTCACAAAGAGTTGGACATGACTGAGTGACTAACATTTTCACTTTCACTTTTCAAGCAAGTCTGCAGCCCTTCCCCCTTCCTGACAGCTAGAATACAGACTGTACAGCTGGGGCCTGAGCACTTCAGATTATAAAGTAGAAAATGCATGCTGAAGATGCTGAGGATAGCAAAATAAACTATCCCTGAGAAAGCCCAATGCTTGAATTTATACCTATTACAGAGATCAAATTGTCAGCATTCACTGGATCATAAAGCAAGGGAATTCCAGAAAAACATCTACCTGTTTCATTGACTACGTTAAAGCCTTTGACTGTGTGGATCGTAACAGACCATGGAAAATTCTTAAAGAGATGGGAAAACCAGACCATCTTACCTGTCTCCTGAGAAACCTATTTGTGGGTCAAGAAGCAATATTTAGAACATTGTATGGAACAACTGACTGGTTCAGGACTTAGAAAGGAGTATGACAAGGCTGTTTATTGTCACCCTGCTTATTTAACTTTTACGCAGAGCATATCATGTGAAATGCCGGGCTGGATGAGTTGCAAGCTGGAATCCAGACTGCCAGAAGAAGTACCAACAGCCTCAGTACGTGGACGATACCACTCTAAAAGCAGAAAGCGAAGAAGAACTAAAGAGCCTCTTAGTGAGGGTGAAGGAGAGTGAAAAAGAAAGCTTAAAACTCAATATTAAAAAACTAAAATCATGGCATCCAGTCCCATCACTTCATGGCAAACAGAAGGGGAAAAGGTGGAAGCAGTAACAGATTTCCTCTTCTTGGGCTCTAAAATCATTTTGGATGGTGACTGCAGCCATGAAATAAAGACAACTGCTTCTTGGCAAGAAAGCTATGACAAACCTAGACTGTGTGTTAAAAAGCAAAGACATCACTTTGCCGACAAAGGTCCATATAGTCAAGGCTATGGTCTTCCCAGTAGTCATGTATGGATGTGAGAGCTGGACAGTAAAGAAGGCAGAAGAATTGGTGCTTTCAAACTGTGATGATGAAGAAGATCTTGAGAGTCCCCTGGAAAGCAAGGAGATCAAACCCATCAATCTTAAAGGAAATTAACCCTGAATATCTTTGGGAGGACTGACGCTGAAGCTTCAATACTTTGGCCAACTGGTGTGAAGAGCTGACTCATTAGAAAAGACCCTGATGCTGGGAAAGATTGAAGGCAGGAGGAGAAGGGAATGACAGATGACAAGATGGATGGATGGCATCACCGACTCAATCGATGTGAGTTTGAGTAGGCTCCAGGAGATGGTGAAGGACAGGGAAGCCTGGCGTGCTGCAGTCCATGGGGTTGGGAAGAGTCAGACACGACTTGGTTAACAAACAAGAAAAAGAACTTAAACCAGCTGTTTCAGATATGTTCAAAGAGCTAAAGGAAACCATGCCTTAACAACAACAACAAAACCTAAAGTAGGCGAATATCGTCTCACTATACAAATTATAAAAAAGAACCAAACTGAAATTTTGAAAAAAATAGAATGAGGTGAAATAGTCACTGGAGGAAATAGTTGAGCAGAGCAAAAGAAAAAAAAAAAATCAGTGAACTTGAAAACCAATTAAATGAAGTAATACGATCTGAGGAAATGAATGAATAAAGAAAAATGATAATGTCCCCTGAGACCTATGAAACACCAAGTCCAACATGTGTATAATGGGAATCCCAGAAGAAGAGGGAAAAAGGGGCAGAAAGAATATGAAGAAATTTCTCACATATGATGAAAAATGTTAACCCACACATTCAAGAAGGTCAATGAACTCTAAGTAGGGTAAACTGAAAAAGATCCACACCCAGACACATCATATTCAAATTATAAAAAGACAAAAAATCTTGAGAGCAGAAAGAAAAAGTGAGTCTTCATGTACAAGATACTTTATACAAATAACAGATGACTTCTTAACAGAAACCCAAGAAGCCAGAAGGCAGTGGGATGGCATATTCAAAGTTCTGAAAGAAAAAAAACCTGTAAACTAAGGATTCTATATTAAGCAACACTACCCTTCAAAAATGAAGGAAAAATTAAAGACATTCTGAGAGGGAAAATACTGAGGAAATTTGTTGCCAGCAGACTTGCCTCACAATCCTAAAAGGAGTCCTTCAGTGTGAAATGAAAAGACATTGGAGAACAATTCAGATCCACACAAAGAAATAAAAAATATCTATAAAGACAACTATATAGGTAGACATTAGAGAGTATAAATGTATTTTGCTTCTCTTTTTTCTCTCGTCTCTGAAAAGACAACTGTATAAAGTAAGAATTATAAATCTGGGTTGTAATCTGTGACATTAACAGCAAAAGGGAAAGGGGAGCAGAACTACACAGGAGCAAAACGATACTACTGAAATTAAGTGGATATTAATCCCAACCAGAGTGTAAATTACAGATTTCAACTTCTGGGATCTTAGTAATGAGGGGCCCCAAGAGCAAACTCCCCTGGAAAATAAGCAAAGCTGGTGAAAATTACTAAAAAGAAAAATTAAGTCTCTGGAAACGGTCCTAGAGGCAAACAGCAAATAAAGAAGTAGTTATTCAAGAGAATCGACTAAAGTTTGCTAACAGAGTACATCTGTGGCATTTGAGCTTTTATTCACTACTCCAGAGTCAGTGTGATGGAGCTTCACTCCAGTTGGGTGTGACCCTGGTGGCTCAGAGGTTAAAGCGTCTGCCTCCAATGCAGGAAACCCAGGTTCAATCCCTGGATCAGGAAGATCCCCTGGAGAAGGAAATGGCAACCCACTCCAGTATTCTTGCCTNCAGAGTCAGTGTGATGGAGCTTCACTCCAGTTGGGTGTGACCCTGGTGGCTCAGAGGTTAAAGCGTCTGCCTCCAATGCAGGAAACCCAGGTTCAATCCCTGGATCAGGAAGATCCCCTGGAGAAGGAAATGGCAACCCACTCCAGTATTCTTGCCTGGAGAATCCCATGGATAGAGAAGCTTGGTAGGCTGCAGTCCACTGGGTCACAAAGAGTCAGACACGACTGAGTGACTTCACTTTCAAGCAGAAGGTACTCCTCTTCTCCTCAGCTCCCAGCCACTCACTAGAAGAAGACCACAGGATTTCTCATCTTTTACAACTCCAACCTGAAGAGGCTAAATTCCTGGTGAGTGGGACCAGGAGATAATGGGGTCTCTTCCTCCACCCAGCCCTATCCATAGGACAGAGGCTCTCCAGCAGCAGTCCAAGAATCCTGTGGCCTGGGCTGTATTCTCCCCAGCTCATAGGGCAGCAGCTCCATGCCAGGACAGACAAGCCAATTAGGCAAAAAGCTATCAGGTTTGCCAAGAAGTTCATTTGGGTTTTTACGAAAAAACCCTAACCCTAACCCAATACAATGCTGGCCAACATCCAGAGTAATGACTCAGAGATTCTGTCCAGGGGAAGTAGTCCATAACATAAGAAAGCTCCAAAGCTCTCCCCAAAGAAACTGGCTTTATTTGAAACAGACTGTAGGAAATTCAGGCCTAAGGAAGTTCTTGAAAAATAGCTCCTCTTAATCAGGAGCAACAAATTAAACCATAGGTCAGGTAACTCACTAGTAAGGGACCAGAGAAAGAGACAGCTAAGAAGAGCCTCTTCTGGACTAGGACAAGACACAAATACTGGACCTAAAAAAATCACCCCAGCCCCAAATTTACTGGATCAAACCGATGAGCAATTAATGCCACGTCAGCTCAATGAGGACAAGAATAATCCTTTCAACAAATGGTGGTGGGACAACTGGATATTCACATGAGAATGAAGCTGAACTGCTACTTCCCACCATATATAAACATTAACTCAAAATGAATCAAAGATCTAAATGTAAGTTTAAAATATACATCTCTGACAAAAAAACATAGGTGTAAATCTTCATACTTTCAATTAAATGATTTCTTAGCTATGATACCTAAAGCACAACCAAAGACAAAAATTAACTGGACAATCAAAATGTTTAAATTCTGTGCATCAAGTGATATAATCAAGAAGTGATTTCTCCCACAAGAATGGGAGAAAATACAAACTATATATCTAATAAGGCATTAATATCCAAAATATATAAAGAACTCTTAATTTGATAATAAAAGGGAAAATAAATCAGTCTTTAAATGGGCAAAGGTTTTGAATATACACTTCTCCAAAGAAAGCATATAAACAGCCAATAAACACATAAAAAGATGCTGGGCATCATTAGTCATTAGGGAGTATGAAATAAAACCAAAACCACGACGAGATACCACATCACACCCATTAGGATTGCTGGAACCAAAAAATCAGATTAAAACAAATCTTGGTGAGGATGTGGAGAAAATGGAAAGGTTATGAAATCATACTACATGATTCTGTTCATATGAAAGTCTAGAATAGGGAAATCTATGGAGACAAAAAGTAACCTAGTGGTTCTTTATTTGGAAAGGAGCAGGGAGACTGAGAGACAGTGATAACCAAGCGGTACAGGTTTCTTTTGAGGCGATAAAAAGATTCTAAAATCAACTGTGCTAACGGTTCCAGAGATCTGTGAATACCCTGGAAAACTCTGGACTGTACCATTTAAATGGGTGTACTGTGTGGTATTTGAGTTGTATCTCACTGAAGCTGTTTAGAAAAGAAAAAGAAAGAAGCATAGCTACTACACGGATGAACTTTGAAAACACTGTTCAGTGAAAGAAGCCAGACACAGAAGCCAACACATATCCCATACAAATGGAATAATACAGCATAGGGAAGTCCATACAAACATAAAGTAGATTAGCAGCTGCCTGGTGCTGGGGGCCAGGGAAGAATGGTAACTGCCAATAGGTATTGCGTTTCTTTGGGGGTAATGAAGATGTTCTGGAATTGGACAGTGGGTAATAATTATTCAACCTTGTTAACATACTAAAAAATGAGGAACTGTACACTTTTAAAAAGTGAATTTTATGTGTGATCTATATCTCAATTTTTTATAAAAAAGGTATATACACTACCAGGTCCAAATAAGTAAAAACTCGCACTGCTGTATCAAGGACATTTTAAGTGAAACTACTTTTTCCTTTCCGTAAGTGCACAGTGGTTAAAAAAAACAAAAGCCACAGCTCTGAGCACAGTTGGGGCCACTCCCTCGATTCAGGCTAAGTTGCCAGCAGTCTTACCCATCACTGCTTCTGCATCATCAATGTAACTATCAACACAGTGAAATGAGAGATAACATCTTAGTATTAGCACAAACACTTCTGAAAGTAAATCAGGAACCCCCAGCAGTCCATTTGCAGGCTCCACTCTGCAAACTCCTGGACTAGATTATAAGAAGCTCTTAGGAAAAGGGAACACATTCACACACATGGCAGCTCAGTGAATCAGAAAAGGAGCATGGATTGCTCTGTCAGGCAGACTTAGATTCCAATTTCAGAGCTGTCATTTAGGTTACAAAAGCTTAAATTCTCTATGCCTCAAGTCTCCTGTACTATAAAATGAGGATAAGACCTACATAACAGGATTATTATAAGGATTAATCAGATGAAGACCTAAAGACCAACTGGAATACAAGTGTACAATAAATGTTAACTCCCTTCCCGGTTTGTTCCCAGCCAGCTAGTACAGGGCCTTGTAAAGAAGATGCTCAACTGCTCAATAAATATTGGTGGAATAGTTCAATTAACCACCTCATACAGACCCATATAAAGTTCTAGATTTAGATATAAAATATTGAGATGTGTTCATATATTTTTCACAAAAATATACTCACTTTAGGGTAAATTTTAAACTGAAAAATAGTACCATTTAAAAATAGTCCTTATTTTTATAAGAACTTGCTCTCCAGATAAGTAGTAGTAAGAAGTAAAATGATTTGTTAAATGCTAGACACAGATTCATACCTCTGATTCAAAAACGTGTTTGTGGCCTGCATATGCAAGGAGACCAAACCAGTTAATCCTAAAGGAAATCAACCCTGATATTAACTGGAAGGACAGATGCTGAACCTGAAGCTCCACTACTTTGGCCACCTGATGCAAAGAATCAAAACTGGGAAAGACCCTGATGCTGGGAAAAACAACAGGCAAAAGGAAAAGAGGGCAACAGAGGATGAGACAGTTAGACAGCATCACAGACTCAATGAACATACACTTGAGCAAACTTCAGGAGACAATGAAGGACAGGGAAGCCTAGAGTGCTGGAGTCCACAGGGTTGCAGTCAGTCACAAATTTTCAACTAAACAACAACAAATCTCTATAGCTCACCTACTTGAAATTCAGTTGATATAAATAATCTATAGTGACTTTATCAAGCCAATATGGTGATGAAGAACATGAGTATTTTAGTCAAAGAGCCTGACTTCACATGCCTACACTACCACTTACTAGGCTCTGTGATCTTAGGCTAAGTCATAACCCTTATGGAGGTACTAAGATGGTAAACATGGAAATCAGATTGATTATATTCTTTGCAGCCAAAGATGGAGAAGTTCTATATAGTCAGCAAAAACAAGACTGGGAGCTGACTGTGGCTCAGATCATGAACTCCTTATTGCCAAATTCACACTTAAATTGAAGAAAGTAGGGAAAACAGCTAGACCATTCAGGTATGACATAAATCAAATCCCTTATGGTTATACAGTGGAAGTGAGAAATAGATTTAAGGGCCTAAATCTGATAGATAGAGTGCCTGATGAACTATGGTATGAGGTTCCTGACATTGTACAGGAGATAGGGATCAAGACCATCTCCATGGAAAAGAAATGCAAAAAAGCAAAATGGCTGTTTGGGGAGGCCTTATAAATAGCTGTGAAAAGAAGAGAGGCGAAAAGCAAAGGAGAAAAGGAAAGATATAAGCATCTGAATGCAGAGTTCCAAAGAAGAGCAAGAACAGATAAGAAAGTTGTCTTCAGCAACCAATGCAAAGAAATAGAGGAAAACAACTGAATGGGAAAGACTAGAGATCTCTTCAAGAAAATTAGAGATACCAAGGGAACTTTTCATGAAAGGATGGGTTCAATAAAGGACAGAAGTGGTATGGACCTAACAGAAGCAGAAGATATTAAGAAGAGGTGGCAAGAATACACAGAAGAACTGTACAGAAANAAGCTATACAGAAACATGCTTGGCTTGGTAGTCTCTTTTTTTTTAAGTTAAAAGATTTCATATTTATTTAATTTAAAAAATTTAATTGAAATATAATTGATTTACAATATTGTGTTTGTTTTAGGTGTACAACAAAGTGGTTCAGTTATACATATTTATATGTATTCAAATCTACTTATTTTTAAAGATTCTTTTCCATTATAGTGTATTACAAGATATTGAATATAGTTCCCTGTGCTATACAGAAAATCATTGTTGTTTAAAGATTTTGTATTGAAAAGAATTACAAAGATTATGTTGATGTAACTGAATGCTTTGAATGACATAGCAGGAAAACCTCTTGGGGGAATTGATTCACTTTCTCGGGAGAGCTGGCTGTTGAGAAGGGATCGGCCAGTAGGTGGCAGCCTACACTTTGAAATGAGACCGTCCCTATTGAGGGTTTTAAATTCGACCAGAAGAGAGTTTGGATTGAGGGTTACTGACATAATAAATATTGTGAAGCTGAATACTACTTAATATTAAAAATAAGAAATTGGCTCATTAGNGTAGCGCCTGCTTGCTGCGACTAGAGAAAGCCTGCATGTAGCCATGAAGACAGTGCAGCCACAAGTAAAAAATAAAAAGCAAGCAAAACTAAAGATGAAGTTGCCATACGATCCTGCAGTCCCACTTCTGGGCATACATCCAGAGAATACCATAATTTGAAAAGACCCCAGTGTTCATTGCAGCACTGTTTACAGTAGCCAAGACGTGGAAGCAACCTCAATGTCCATCAGCAGACGAATGGATAAGGAAGATTCAGTACATACACATGATGGAAACTTCGTCATAAAAAAAGAATGAAGTAATGCCATTTGTAGCAACATGAATCGACCTAGACATTATCACACTAAGTGAAATATATCAGAAAAATAAATAGCATGTGATATCACTTAGATGTGGAATCTAAAAAAAAGAAAAAGATATAAATGAACTCATTTCCAAAACAGAAAGAGACTCAGACATAGAAAACAAACTTACGGTTACCAAAGGGAAAAGGACGGGAGAGGGATAAGTTAGGGTTAGGGATTAACATATACACACTCCTAAGAAAAGAAAAGATATAAGCATCTGAATGCAGAATTCCAAAGAATAGCAAGAAGAGATAAGAAAGCCTTCTTCAGCAATCAATGCAAAGAGATAGAGGAAAACAACAGAATGGGAAAGACTAGAGATCTCTTCAAGAGAATTGGAGATACCAAGGGAACATTTCATGCAAAGATGGGCTCGATAAAGGATAGAAATGGTATGGACCTAACAGAAGCAGAAGATATTAAGAAGAGGTGGCAAGAATACACAGAAGAACTGTACAGAAAAGATCTTCACGACCCAGATAATCATGA
>SJYX01013174.1:117023-210055 GCA_006410675.1 Oreotragus oreotragus
TGCTGCTGCTGCTGCTGCTAAGTCGCATCAGTCGTGTCCGACTCTGTGCGACCCCATAGACGGCAGCCCACCAGGCTCCTCCGTCCCTGGGATTCTCCAGACAAGAACACTAGAGTGGGTTGCCATTTCCTTCTCCACTGGAGTGGGTCGCCAGTGCCTTCTCCGCCAGGGACCTTCTAGTTTTTGATTATTCTGTGTATGTATGTGTGTATGTATGTACCTCAAGGCTATGACTCTGCTTACAGTGTTTAAGCTTTATACAAAAAGAGAAAAGTTGGATGTGGTGGCATCCACTTGCTGCACTCGCCGTGTTCTTTTAAATGGCCTTTCTTCATCCCACAAGCTGTCGATAGGGAGTCATCTGGGGAGCCAGGAACTTCTCGCCTGTGCAGCCTCTCCTGGCTTCTCTCAGATAATCAGAAGCAGGATTTAAGCCAAATAGTCTCAAGGAAGTGTTGCCCTCACTCCATCCTCACCAAATTACTTTCATTCCCCTTTGTACCTAGTTTCTGTTGTTTCTTTCTTTTATTTTATTATTTATTTGGCTGTACTGCGTCTTCTCTGTGGTCCCGGGCTTCTCTAGTTGCCGTGAGTGGGTCCTAGCGTGCATGGGCTCAGTAGTTCTGGCACGTGGGCTCAGCTGTGACTTGCGGGATCTTGGTTCCCTGACCAGGGATTGAACCCGGGCCCCCANGCAATCTTGATTCCAGCTTGTGTTTCTTCCATTCCAGCGTTTCTCATGATGTACTCTGCATATAAGTTAAATAAGCAAGGAGACAATATACAGCCTTGACGTACTCCTTTTCCTATTTGGAACCAGTCTGTTGTTCCATGTCCAGTTCTAACTGTTGCTTCCTGACCTGCATACAGATTTCTCAAGAGTCAGGTTAGGTGGTCTGCTATTCCCATCTCTTTCAGAATTTTCCACAGTTTATTGTGATCCACACAGTCAAAGGTTTTGGCATAGTCAGTAAAGCAGAAATAGATGTTTTTCTGGAACTTTCTTGCTTTTTCCATGATCCAGCGGATGTTGGCAATTTGATCTCTGGTTCCTCTGCCTTTTCTAAAATCAGCTTGAACATCAGCATATGTTTAGGTATTCTTTATGCTTTTATCTTTTTTAGGAAGAGGAACACATTTGCTTTAGGCTTTAATTTCTTTTACATTAAGAGGTTTTATGAGTATAATAATTATGCCATCTTAGAACTGTGGTCTGCTTCGGGCCACAATTCTCTCTCTCTTTTTAATATTGTTGGAGTATTGTTGATCTACAATGTTGTATCAATTTCAGGTGTACAGCAAAGTGATTCAGTTATACATACACATATATTCATTATTTTTCAGATTCTTTCCCCATGTTAGTATTACAGAATATTGGATGGAGTTTCCTCTGCTATACAATACCTTGTTAATTATCTACTTTATTAGAGAGCAGTTATGTATTTCTTAATTTTCTCTTAACAAGTCCCCTTTCCAGTATAAGTTTTAAATGTGGAGGCTGAAGGCAGAGTCTTTTGACATGTCTCATACTTGTACCTGAAAGAGGAAATTAGCATCTTCAGCAGGAAAAAGTGAGCTTACATTATATGTTCCTCCTACAAAGACAGGGTTACTCGAATGATGACCATTCTCTTGGTTCCCATGTCAGGTTCCACTGAAGAAACGGAACCTGTGAGATGGGGTTTGGCCTCTGGGCAGTTAAAA
Organism: Oreotragus oreotragus; assembly: GCA_006410675.1. Taxonomy (NCBI): domain Eukaryota; kingdom Metazoa; phylum Chordata; class Mammalia; order Artiodactyla; family Bovidae; genus Oreotragus; species Oreotragus oreotragus. Next base: position 118,728 of record SJYX01013174.1, read on the forward strand.
CTAATTTTGCTGGGGAAAAAAATAATGTGGTAAACTAATGACAGTTCTTTGGGAATATGGAGTGAGTGAGTGAAGTCGCTCAGTCGTGTCCGACTCTTTGCGACCCCATGGACTGTAGCCCACCAGGCTCCTCTGTCCTCGGGATTTTCCAGGCAAGAGTACTGGAGTGGGGTGCCATTTGACTGCCTGGCTTATCTCGCCTATTGAAGTATATACATTTGTTACTTCAAGACAGACTGAATACCCGATTTAGATTGTAAGCTATCTTAACTGTTCCATGAATCTGGAGCAAAAACAAGAATTCCTAAGATGGTGTAAACTTTTTTTTCTAATATGCTTAAAAAACTATTTTAAAAGGATTGCTAGTAGTTGTGTTTTTATTCCCTTCCTAAAAGTCAGGCACTTCACATCGCTCCCGCTATTATAAGGCCCCTTTGCTTACTAAAAGCACACATGTAGACAAATTAAAGAACATGTCAAAATGCCTTTCTTTTTATCCAGTTGAAGGAGTTATCCTCAAAAATGGGATGAATGTATTATTAGCATATACTTTACTTGTATTGTATACTTTAAGCATTGGTCTGATTTCTGGTAGGGTTGAGTTCCAGTCCTCCCTTCTCTGAAGGCCCAGGGTAAAGTCCCATAATGCCTGGGTATCTATAGGTGGCAGGAGATGTCTGTAAGGCCACCTCTTTCGTCCCCCCTCTCCCGCCTCCTCCCCCCTCTTCTTTCAACCTGGCTTCGTTTCCTCCCTTTGAAATCTTTGATGTTAGTACTTAGATCTGAAATTCTGTGTCTCTATAGGAGGTTTTCTGAGAGAATGTATTCTTGTATTTAAGGGCTTCCCTGGTGGCGCAGAGGTTAAAGTATCTGCCTGTAATGTGGGAGACCTGGGTTCGATCCCTGGGTCAGGAAGATCCCCTGGAGAAGGAAATGGCAACCCACTCCAGGATTCTTGCCTGGAGAATCCCATGGATGGAGGAGCTTGGTGGGCTACAATCCACTGGTCGCAAAGAGTCGGACACAACTGAGTGACTTTCACTTACTTGTTTCCTTTACATAGTTCTTTAACGCCCTTTTGTAAATTTTCATTAAAGAAAAATATATTAGAATTGGTACAGTCACTGTATTTAAACTTCTCTAAAGATCACACTGAAATCATCACAGTCATCATGATGGCCAGTGTGTTAACAAATAACATTTAAGAGATTTAGCTTTTAATCTACTTTGTACGGTATTAGTGTGTATTAGTGTGTGTATTAGTATGTGCTCAGTTGCTAAGTCGTGTCTGGCTCTTTTGCAGCCCCGCGGACGGTAGCCCACCAGGCTCTTCTATCCGTGGGATTTCCCAGGCAAGAATACTGGGAATGGGTTGCCATTTCCTTCTCCAGGGGATCGTCCCGACCCAGGGATTGGACTCTTGTATCCTGCATTGCAGGCAGATTGTTTACCACTGAGCCACCAGGGAAGGCCATGGGGTATTAGAACTGGAGAGAAATTGAGTATATATCTAGTTCAGGGATTCTCAGCTAGGGTGGCTTTGCCCTCCTGGGAGCATTTGGCCACATCTAGAGAGACATTTATGGTTGTCGCATCTGGGGATTGCCACTGTACGCAGCGGGTAGGGGTCAGGAATGCCAATAATCATCTCTTGGGGCAGAAGGCAGCTGTCTAAACAAACAATGAATTGACCCCAAATGGCAAAGCTCTGAAGCTGAGAAACCTTGATCCAGTCCTTCTTCACATAATATGGAGACTGAGGTTCTGAGCTGTTAGATGCAGTTACCAAGATGCCCAGGGGCCCCGTGGGGGAACCAGAGCCAGAACGCAGTTCTGAGCTCCTGGTTCTACATTGTTTTTTGTTTTTATTTATAAATGAGCAACTCATTGATATAGAAAAGCATGAGAAATATAAGGAATTGATAAGGAATTTTAATAAAGCTTAAGGGTTTGGATTGTTCATGGGATCAGAAGCAGCTAGTCATCAGTAATCTGTATTAAAAAGTTTTTAATGACATTTTTTGTGACTTTTGTGGACAGATTTTTTAATCCATTAAGCTGTTCTGAGGTGGCAGCTGGTGCTTTAATGTTTTTTTTTATCTTAGCTGATTAAACAATAAATGTTAGAACTGCCAGCAGGTGCTCTCTTTGACATTTTCAGCATCAGGTGTAATGCCCTTAAGCCTTTTTTTCTCAACATTGTTTGACAATGGCAGGCTTTTAAAATGATCAGATGTAAACGCCAATAGGGGATTAGGAGATGGGCTTAGACTAAATAGCCCAGGAAAAATGGGAATAGAGGTCATTATTGTCAAAAAGGATAAAGTTGATTCATATATCTTTTTAAACATCATCATTAAAATTTTTGAAAAATGGAAGTATATCAAGGACAACTTAGATTAAAAGAGAGTAAAAAGTCTTGTTTTATATTTTCACTGTCAAGTATGACATATCTCCTTTGTCCATGTATTATCAGGGATAATGTTGCTACATAGCTTCCTAAATCTGGTGCTAGGTCTTATGAAAATCCTCTTCTAGACTGGCACTTTTTTTTTTTTTTTTTTTAATTTTACTCTTTGGCCGAGCTGCAAGGCATGTGGGCTCTTAGTCTCCTGACCGGGGATCGAACCCGAGGCCCCCACACTGGAACCGTGCAGTCTTAACCACTGGGCCACCAGAGAAGCCCCAAGGCTGGTACTTTGAACAGAGGGGAAAACACAAACTTCTTTCTTCAGCATGTCATATTTTCTGGATTCAGATGCGTTTGGTATTTTTAATTGTTTTAGCTGAGACAGCTTACTTCCTAATTTTTACACATTACAACCAGCAATTTTTTTTAAACTTCATTTTTCATGGTTTCAGAATTGCTGCTCATTTGTCTCAAGTCTAGTTTTTGAATTAGAAGGCTTCATTTTAGATCCCAGATATGAACCCCAGATTCATTTCATTCCTAGGGAATGAAAGATGACCAGTAATGATTTTTATATGGGCAGTTCAGATTGCTCTGTGTCTGGGAATCCTTGGCTTTTCCTATCCTCTTTTATTCATCTTAAGGAAACAGATCACAAACCCATTAAATTACAACTGAGAATGCTCTTTCTTTTAAAAGTAGCGTGCCTGGTGGCTGTGGCAGCTTAAATTTGACATGCTCCAATGTGGAGCTATTGTTGTCACTTACTGTCTCAGGAGGTTTGAATCTAAATGTGTAAGTGGTTACATGGCTAGACAGTCTGTACTTCAATTCTAACTCGAAATTCCACTGGTTAGCACCTTCCGTGGAGAAGGCAATGGCACCCCACTCCAGTACTCTTGCCTGGAAAATCCCATGGAGGGAGGAGCCTGCTAGGCTGCAGTCCATGGGGTCACTAGGAGTCTGACACGACTGAACGACTTCACTTTCACTTTTCCCTTTCATGCATTGGAGAAGGAAATGGCAACCCGCTCCAGTGTTCTTGCCTGGCGAATCCCAGGGACGGGGGAGCCTGGTGAGCTGCCGTCTATGGGGTGGCACAGAGTCGGACGCGACTGAAGCGACTTAGCAGCAGCAGCAGCACCTTCCGTGCCGTTACAAAGTCATGGAACAATTAAATCCCAACTTTCTAGTCAAGTTGGGAGTAGCTAGTAGAAGCAGCCCCGCATGGAGAACAAATATTTATGTCATCTGCAAGATCCTTGCAGAGTGGGACCTCCTATGGCAAGTCAGAGATGACGGGAGCCCGGTGCTTTGTTTTCTGTTCCTAGTGTGTGTCTGCTTGGCTTCGATTGGCAAATAGGATGAGGGGTCAGTTAGGGAAAGGTTGGCAAGTGTCATGTGCTAAGGAATCACTTGGGAAACCTGTTGGACAAGAAGTTTTTGGTTTCCGACTGAACATCTGTACCCAAAGGCAGCTTCAGCAGTGAAATGCCTGACCTTCTCCAGGGGCATCCTGCCAGCCCTCTCCCCGCCGAGGGCCTCTGACTACCAGCCAGAAGTGGTGGCGTCGGGGCCATCTTAAACTTAGCCAAAAGGTTCTTTTTCTGCAGTTTTGCTTCTGGACACTTAAGCACTGCTGGTAACAAGGGACTTCTCCTCACCTCTGCTTCTGGGCAGGCTGCTCCTCTTCACCTTCCTCTTTCTCCTCCTGTGGTCGCTGCCGGCTTGGAGTGCAGCAAAAACAAGGAAGCTTATTTCTCAGCCAGAAGGGAACACACACCAACACAGTACTGCATGCTAAGTTAATCAGCATCCTGTAGGTGCTGAACTTGATCAGTTTGTTCTTTGAAAATGGAGAGGTTCCTCAAAACTCAAGAAGAAAACCTTTATATGACTTTAGGAACATGTGAGTTCATTCATCAGAGGGAGAGAGGAACATGTGAAATGGCATAAACCCATACTATCTACTCAAATCTAAATTAAACACCAATAGACTAAAGGGAAAGTTCCATGGCCTTCTGAACAAATTCCTGAGTCCAATAGGGCAACTTAGTCATTTGCCCAAAGAAGGTACCTTTTCCTTTCTTAAATATTCTACTGAGTTTCTGCCCAGGGACCTGCTGCTGCTGCTGCTGCTGCTGCTGCTGCTGCTGCTGCTGCTAAGTCGCATCAGTCGTGTCCGACTCTGTGCGACCCCATAGACGGCAGCCCACCAGGTTCCTCTGTCCCTGGGATTCTCCAGACAAGAACACTGGAGTGGGTTGCCATTTCCTTCTCCACTGGAGTGGGTTGCCAGTGCCTGCTCCACTAGGGACCTTCTAGTTTTTGGTTATTCTGTGTATGTATGTGTGTACGTATGTATCTCAGGGCTATGACTCCGCTTATAGTGTTTAAGCTTTATACAAAAAGAGAAAAGTTGGACGTGGTGGCATCCACTTGCTGCACTCACCGTGTTCTTTTAAATGGCCTTTCTTCATCCCACAGGCTGTCGATAGGGACTCATCTGGGGAGCCAGGAACTTCTCGCCTACGCAGCCTCTCCTGGCTTCTCTCAGATAATCAGAAGCAGGATTTAAGCCAAATAGTCTCAGTGAAGTGTTGCCCTCACTCCGTCCTCACCAAATTACTTTCATTCCCCTTTGTACCTAGTTCCTGTTGTTTCTTTCTTTCTTTATTTTATTTTATTTTATTATTTATTTGGCTGTACTGCGTCTTCTCTGTGGTCCCGGGCTTCTCTAGTTGCCGTGAGTNCAGGATTTAAGCCAAATAGTCTCAGTGAAGTGTTGCCCTCACTCCGTCCTCACCAAATTACTTTCATTCCCCTTTGTACCTAGTTCCTGTTGTTTCTTTCTTTCTTTATTTTATTTTATTTTATTATTTATTTGGCTGTACTGCGTCTTCTCTGTGGTCCCGGGCTTCTCTAGTTGCCGTGAGTGGGTCCTAGCGTGCATGGGCTCAGTAGTTCTGGCACCTGGGCTCAGCTGTGACTTGCGGGATCTTGGTTCCCTGACCAGGGATTGAACCCGGGCCCCCAGCATTGGGAGTGCAGATTCTTAACCACTGCACCACCAGGGAAGTCCCCTGTTGTTTCTGCAGGCAGACGGCAGCTCACTACTCAGCTTTAGCTCCCATTAACACTTAAGGATTTCAGTAAAGTAAAATTTCGGTAAAATTTGTTCCCAGTGTTTCCAGGCTGGGCGATCCTGTATTGTTGTTCAGTCACTAAATCGTGTCTGACTCTTTATGGCGCCATGGACACACCAGGCCTCCCTGTCCTTCATTATCCCCCAAAGTTTTCTCAGACTGGTGTCCAGCGAGTCGGTGATGCCATCCAACCGTCTCATCCTCTGCCGTCCCCTTCTCCTCCTGCCTTCAGTCTTTCCCAGCATCAGGGTCTTTTCCCATGAGTCACTTCTTCACATCAGAGTATTGGAGCTTCAGCATCAGTCCTTCCAATGAATATTCAGGATTGACTTCCTTTAGGATTGACTGGTTGGATCCCCTTGCAGTCCAGGGGACTCTGAAAAGTCTTCTCCAACACCGCAGTTCAGAAGTATGAATTCTTTAGTGCTCAGCCTTCCTTAGGTGATACACTTTTAGTAAGGGAGCAATAGCCCAGTGACTGGGAAATCTTTCAGTTTACACTTCCTGGTGGCTATGGAGTGCTACTGTTGTCAACTATGTCCATCCACTTCCCGCTGTCTCAGAAAAGTCCCTGTGGTCCAGATTTATAGGATCAGAGGACAGACATGGTACTTCAGATAAGCTAAAGTGGGAGAGGGGTTTAACATACCAGTATTTCCTTGCTGCACGTCCTCTTCTGGTTTGATCTGTGTCTCTTTGTGGATTCTCATGGGGTCTCAGTTCAACTGCAGGACCCTTTCGTCCTTAATTTCAGCAGGACTGCTAAGGACTCAGGCCCAGTTGTTAGGCTTTGATGTGGTTTCTCGTTTCCTCTGGGGGAGTCTCTCTGGTGGAGGCTTCAGCAGTTGGTCACTGTCTTGCCTTGCCTGTCCCCTTCTCACCCGCTCTGTGCACAGCTGTAAGGGGACCAGTGTCCAGCCTCTGGAGAACAGCCAGAGGAAGAAAATGAAGAGGCCTCTGTCGATGGTTGCAGTGACATGGATCTCTGGTCCCTGACTGCTAGCATGGGGGTCTCAGGGGTGCTCAAGGCGACTTTGATCTTCATCACTTCCCCCAAATCATCGAATCTAAGTAAAAGTGCTGCTCTAGGTACTGGCATGTAAGATCGAGACAAGCCACTTGCCTTTGGTCTCACTAGAACGCTTCTTCTGTGTCCCTCCCATATGGATATTCTGGGGGCCCTGCCACCTGGCAACTCCAGCAGTTTCTATGTTTAGGTCAGTATTGTAATTTCTGCAGAGCTGAAAGGTTGCCACTCGAAATAGCCCCAGGTCAGCTCAAGCATGTGATAGCCTTGTTAGGCCAAGTAATGGATAATGAAGGCAGCGACCGGCTGAATTATGCTTAATGGAGAAAGACTGGTACTGACTATTATTGCCACATTGACTAATGGGCACAGGAAATAGATGGTTAATATTAACGTGTCACCTGACAGGTAGAAAACACATCCTCAAACTTTGTCTTAGGCCAAGGCACTTCTTTCAGATTTCCCTGGATTACTCAGGTTATTTTCCTGGGTACTGAGACCAATGCACTAGGTCCAGAAGCTTGTTGGAGATGCATCTTAGGAGGGTCGATGCCTTTCAGTGGCATGGTGCTTATGTGGGATAAGTGTCAGACATAGGTCTCCAGGTGAACGTACCATTCACTACCCAGCACTGATGCTCAGCTGTGCCCATAGGTTGCAATTCGGATACTTCAGTTTCACCCAAGAGATTTTGAGTCACTGGTCTGGGGTGTGGCCAGGGTGTTGGGAGTTTTCAAAGGTTCAAATGTGCAGCCAACTTTGAGAACTCCTGTTCCAAAAGGTACTAAAAATTTTCAACATGTAGTCTCTGACTTTTAGGATATCTAGTAAACTTGGTCTGCCAAAGCATCACCTCCATGGTGAGTAAAATAACAGTGTAGGAATGAAATGACTATACAAAATGATGGACGACATGCCTGGCAACGTTCCTTTTAGTCCAGAATGTACATGACAGAGGGTGAATGAAATTGTGTGCTGAGAATTTTGGTCAAAAATGGCAGCTGAGTCTTCTGGAAAAAGAGCGGGATGTAGATATTGACATTTCATTCCCTCTGAATTCCCACTAATATGTCAAGTGATCTTCTTCTGTAAGGGGCTAAATTCATAAGAATGGGGACAGTGGGACTGGAGACAACATGAATGGCAACTCACTCCAGTATTCTTGCCTGAGAATCCCATGGGCAGAGGAGCCTGGCAGGCTACAGTCCACGGGGTTGCAGAGAGTCAGACACGAGGGGCCAACTAACTGAGCAGCATAGTTTCAGAAAAATTTGATTTCAAATTAATGTTGTTGAATGTATTGGTTTTGTGTTCTCTGTGTAAGAAATCAGGCTTGAAAAATAAGGATGTTGCTGGTTTTATAAAACTTCTATGTACAAATTCAAGTAACATTACAATGCAAATTTAAGTTAACGTTTGATGTCTTTTTTGTTTAAAGAGTGTTTACATATTTTGAATCCTGTCGTAAAAGATGGTGGATGACATAGTTAAACTGATCGTTTAGGATCCAGTGCAGGCCACAGGCTTGGGGACACTGAGACATAAAGGTGGGAAGACCAATAGCAGGATGATTCTGACTACAGAGGTTCTTAAGTTTTAATGCACGTCAGAGTCACCTGGAAGGCTTACTCCATCACAGATTACTGGATGCTGCCCCCAGATTTTCTGATTCAGTTGGCCTTATGTGGGGCCCAAGCATTTTTTACTTCTAGCAAGTCTGCAGATGCTGCTGCTAGTGGTCCAGGACCTGTAGTTTGAGAACCACGGAGTCTGTCTGAGAGGTAGTGAACATCTGACCCGTGGCAGTGGAGGAAAGGTGGGGCCAGGAAGGGGTCAGTGAAGAATCAGTCGGGCAGAACCAAGAGGACGCATGATTTTTTGCAGGTGGAGGCAGATGGAAAGTAAAGGATTTAGAACAGTTGTCAGGGGTTAAATATTGAAATACTGACCATAAAGTTTTCATTGGGTATGCAGTTAGGAGGCCCTCGGTGACTTGTGAACTACAAAATAAAATAATTTTCATGGAAGAGTGGGGTCTGAAACAGATTAGGTGGCTTAAGTTTTGAGGAGATATGATTATCCTGTAAGAGAGTATAGAATATAGATTTCTTTAATTCTGAAACATTGGATTGCCCTCTGTACCATCGCTTATTTTAGCTGGCCATCTGGTTTAGACCAAACTAAAGGCTTCATCAAATTGCACATTGTGATACTTGCTAACTTCCCCCCTGACCTCTTGTTTAAAAATGGATCTGACGTTTAAGAGGTTTATTTCAAATAAACTAGTTTATTTCAAGTGCAACTCATCCTTCTGAATGTATGTATATTGGTTTTAAATCAGTGTGGCAACTATTTCTCTTTCATTTCGTTACGTGTAGTGACTTTCAGGCTGCCTCTTGGATCCTGCTCTGTGGATTCTCGAAACAGGCCAAATTGAAAACTTCAGCTATGGAGTTCTTTTTTCTCTTCTAATTATTTTTCATTGGAGTACAGTTGATTTACAGTTTTGTGTTAGTTTCAGAGTTATCGAGTTCTGATGGTTCTATATTGAGACTTCTCTCATTACTGTCCCTACTGTGACTGTTAGAATCCACTCCCTCCTTACTTCTCTTTCCTTTTTAAAAAATGTTTAAAATTGAAGTGCAGTTGATTTATTGGGTTTCCCAGGTGGCAGAATGGTAAAGAACCTGCCTGCCAATGCAGGAGATGCAAGAGACTCGGGCTTGGTCCCTGGGTTGGGGTGATCCCCTGGAGTAGGAAATGACAACCCTGAAAAATTCCATGGACAGGGAAGCCGGTGGGCTTCAGTCCAGGGGTTGCAAACAGTCTGACATGGCTGAGCACAAGTTGATTTATAACGTGTTAGTTTCTGGTATATAGCAAGTGATTCAGTTATACATATATATATAAATATATATATTCTTTTCCATTATGGTTTGTCACAGGACATTGAACGTGTTCCCGATGCTGTACAGCAGGACTGTGTTGTTGATTCATTCTATATATTACTAGTTTGCATCTCCTAACCCCAAACTCCCAGACCATCCCTGCCCCGCCACCCCTTGGCAACCATAAGTCTGTTCTCTATGCCCGTAGGTCTGTTTCTGTTTTGTGGATAAGTTCATTTGTATCATGTTTTAGATTCCACATGTAAGTGATGTCATATGGTATTTTTCCTGGTCTGACTGAGTTCACTTAGTATGAACATCACTAGCACCATCCATGTGGCTGCAAATGGTGTTGTTTCACTCTTTTTTATACACCCTCCTTATGTCAGATCTGAATGATTGCAATCTTTGTCTTGAGTCTGTTCTTACTCTCCTCCCTACTCTATTCCGTGTTATGTGTATCAGTGAGATTAATTTTTCCACAGTACATCTCTGGTCAGTATACCTTCTTGCTTAGAATAGTCCTCCTGTTGAATGGTAAAGTCCGGTTTCCTTAGCCTGTGTTTAAGACTGTAGGGTGGTCTGGCTTTGATTTTTCTTTCCAGCTTTGTCCCCCCGCTGCCCCACCACACTCTTGGCTGCATCTACACTGTTGCCAGGTGCCCCTCTGTGCATATGGTGTTGTTTCCACACCTCAAAAATCCTCCCCTGCTTCAAATCTGACCCTACACCTGACCCAGTCCTTCTTTTTCAGCCTTTGCCATGTCAAAGTAATTTCTCTTCATCCTTCTATTTCCATCTGACATCACATCCATAACTCATATGCTTATTTTGTTCCATGTTTTACTTATATTTACAGTTCATCTTCTTATCTCCCATGAGGCCCAGAATAGCGCCAAGCATGGAAATTGGTTGAATGAATGCAAGAGTGGGCAGCTGGTTGTCAAGACTTAGTGCAAGTAAAGTGATGATTCATTTAACTGCCACAGCAAGAGAATTACCTATTAGGAATGACTTCTCACGGGATTCTATTTTTATAGGTGCTGTGAGGAGGGCTTAAGGGACTTCTGAAGGACGGTTTGTCAACTTCGTCAGCTCTTTCTTCCATCAGAAATCTTTCTTATTTGACTTAATTCTTACTTTTTGATTGTGCCCCAGGCAGTTCAGTGAGCTGAATACAATTCTGGTGCATGTGGGCTGTCACTATATTATGCCATTTATGGCATGCTTGTCAAGTATTGCCAGGGTGACCCATATTTGTGTATATGTGACACATGTCTGAAATGAATTTGGTGACCAGCTGTGCTTTTCCACACAGTGGTTATTAATTAGGTGAATTAATGGGTTCACTAGCCTCTGTAATGATCACCAGGATTGTTCTCCTTTTCTGAAAAATTAATTTTTATCGGAGTATAGTTACATTACAATGTTGTGCTCGTTTCTGCTGTACGGCAAAGTGAGTCAGCTGTGTGCATCCATATATCCCCCCCTTTCCTGGATTTCCTTCCCACTTAGGCCACCACAGAGTGCTGAGTAGAGGTCCCTGTGCTGTTCAGGAGGCTCTTGTGCTTCCTGTCTCATGCACAGTGTCAGTTGTGTGTACACGTCAAGCCCAGGCTCCCAATTCATCCCACACCCGCTTCTCACCTTGGTATCCATGTGTTTGTTCTCTTTGTCTGTGTCTCTCTTACTGCTTTGCAGAGAAGATAAATCTTTACAGTTTTTCTAGATTCCGCATGTATGCATTAATATATGATATTTGTTTTTCTCTTTCTGACTGACTTTGCAGTCTCTAGGTCCATCCACGTCTCTGCAAATGGCCCACTTTTGTTCCCTTTTATGGCTGAGTAATATTCCCTTGTATATATGTACTTCATCTTTATTCCTCTGTTGATGGACATTTAGGTTGCTTCCCTGTCTTGACTATTGTAAACAGTGCTGTAATGAATAGTGGGGTGCATTTATCTTTTTGATTTGTGGCTTTCTCTGGGTGTTTGCCCAGGACTGGGATTTCTGGGGTATATGGTAGTTCTATTTTTAGTTTTTTAAGGAACTTGCATATGGTTCTCCATGGTGGCCGTTCCACTTTTTGATAAATTCCATTGATGTTTTCTGACTCTCTTTTTATTTTCTCACTGAAGTGTGAACTGGAAAAGTGCTGTGCACAAGTACTTAGACTGTACAAGTGCCATGTAGGATTTTTTTGTTATCATTGATTTTAGAGAAAAAAATCCAGCTAGCAAAGGAAATGATAATGCTATAGGTTATAAAAATTATGAAACTTTTCAGATTTAGAAGAGAATGATATCATTAAATCTTCAAAACTAACTTCTTTTTGACTTCAAGCACTTGGGCCTTTTAGACTGTTTTACTTCGGGGACCATGTGATGGATTGTAATTTATGGTGTCTGTGTTTAGCTCTGCCTGAATATGGACCTTGAGTTATATCTCTAGCCCTGTGACTCACAGATACTTTAAAAAGGGCTGATAGAGTTAGTGACTGTTATTTATTTTCTGGTTAAAACTGGTCCTTCATTCTCTTGAGCTTTATTTTATTAATAGCTCTTCAGTTCGGACTTAGAATTGGTTTAATGTCTGTCAACTTTCTCCTGTTTACAAAGGGGAAAGCTCATTTATTTTTCATGCTCCTTTGTCGTGTTGTTCCCTCTGCTTCTGAGAAAAGGGCACCAGCCTATTTAGACAGGGACGTTTCGGCTATTTGTAAAGTGAAGCAGGTTAATTGAAATTGACAGCTTGGTAATGTCCTCCGTGGTGAATGACGCACATGGATGATGTCGGTGTGCTGTGTGGCCTTCTAGGCAGGAATCTGCCGGAGGAATGTGTGTGCTTCGAGCTCTGGTTTTGACGTAGGTACTGGGTACGGATATGTTTTAGGAAACATCTCATTTCCATATAAATGAAGGAAGATTAAAAAAAGCTTTTTTTTCCCCTAAGATGGTTTTTCCTGAAATTCCAGCTGCTATGACAAGGATGATGAAAATATTTCTTTTGCTTTTCTGGAAAAACAACTTTAGTTATTATTCATGCATAGTGAAGTCGTTATAGGTTTATTCAGAAATACATTTTGTTTTCATTCATTGGAATCTTTTTTCCAGTATTAGCTATGTGTACATTTATTTGAAAAAATATGTGTTTTTGTATGCATTTCTCTAAATAACACTCTAGGCTCTCAATAAGTTTTAGATAGCTTCACTTAATATATTTGTATTGTTTCATCAATAAGTATGTCCATTTGATTGTCAGAAAAGGAAGAACAAAATAGGTCATTTTCTTTCTTACATGATAGAACTCTGGTTCTTCTTCTGAGACATAATAAAACATCAGTTTGACTAAAATGAGTTTTTGTGTTTTTCTTTCCATGTGTCAGAGTCTTACTTAACCTTAGAGGGTTGTATAGTACCTATCCCCTAAAACCCAGGCATTTAGATTACATTTGTTTAGATTTAGTTTCATGCAAGACAAGGTGATTTTGTTAGTGGGAAATCGGTCTCCTTAAATCACACTGATCATGCTCAGAAACAAAGTTTCAGCTTACACATAAGTGTGAAAATGCCAGTGGTTGGTACTCCACTTATCCTTGGTCCCCTCTGGGCCTGTAGCCCTCATCACAGTCAGTGCTGGGCAGTTCCTGCAGATGCCCAGGGCTCTGGGGTACTGAGTTGGTTCTGTTCTGCCAGGGTCATGTGGTCAACTCTGTGGATCATGTAAGGAAGGGTGTTACTCAACTGCCAGGCGAGCAGCACAGAGTTCAGCACCAGACGTTGGTTTGCTCACGCCCAGTCAGGATGGTAGTGCAGAGCCCTGGCACCAAGTGGACCACTGCTTGGGTAGAACTGCAGTCCGTCAGAATCAGCTGGCCCTCGTTTCCAGGCAGTGTCTTAGAAGGCTTTGGTTGCCTAGGGCTCAGTTCTTAGCTTGCTTAGTCTCCAGGCTTCTGCACGTATACAGCTGCAGCCGCAGAGCATTTGTTCCTCCATCCAGGAGCTACCCTTGATTGGCAGCCCTTCATTCCCACTCCTAGGATATCTTTTGTTGTTGTTGTTGTTGTTATTTTTTAATGGAAATATAGGTGGTGTGCAGTGTTATGTGAGTTTTCTGAAATGTTCACCACTGTCACCTTGATCCCTGAGACCGTTTTGGCCACCTGTACTCCTGGGGTATAGCGCCCTTGCGGAAGGTTAGCTGTCGCCGGGCCTCTTGTGTGTAGGGCTTCTGAGGTGGCTCAGTGGTAAAGAATCCGCCTGCAGTGCAGGAGGTGCAAGAGGCGTGAGTTCAGTCCCTGGGTTGGGAAGATCCTCTGGAGGAGGAAATGGTAACCCACTCCAGTATTCTTGCCTGGAGAATCCCATGGACAGAGGAGCCTGGTGGGTAACAGTCCACGGGGTCACAAAGAGCTGGACACGCCTGAGTGTCTGAACATAACACGGGTTTGCATGTGTAGCCCTCCTCTGCCCAGTGGTAAACCTCTGTCTTTGATGAAGGTGGGTTCCGGCCTCCTACTGTGCCTATTCGTGGTCTTGCTAATGGAACAAGATTGTGATTTCTAGATTACAATTGCTTGTCACAACTCTGCCACCGTGACTGACCTTCTTTCCTTACCCCTCTCCAGCCATCACCCCAGATGGAGAGAGTACTCACTGTAGAGTGACTCCAAGTGCCCTTGACTTCACCTGCCATGCTGAGTAGGCTCCTCCAGCTGGTGGTCTGGGGATCTTGAAGACGGCTTATGGGCCCCTGTGCCTCAGTGCCAGCCCTTAGGATTTCTCTGCTCCCATTTGCCCTCTTCTCACAGCACTTAAATCCCATTGATTTTCTAGTGTCACGCAGACATTTTCTCCATTTTATTTTCATTACCACTGTCCTGATAATGTTTTACATTCTTAAAATACTTCTGGTTTGCAAAGCACTTGTACATACCTATTGTGTTTGATTTTGATTGGTAGGCAGGTTAGTGATTTTTATCCTAATTTTATGAATGAAGAGACTGAAGCCCAGTCTAAGATCACACACTCAAAAAGTGGTAGAACCACATCTAAACCTGTGAGTTCTGACCTGAAGCCCACATTTTTGACCACCCTACTCACTAGTATATATGGGTCAGGAAGATACCTTGGACACAGAAATGGCCGTACATTCCAATATTCTTGCCTGGGTAATCCCTTGGACAGAGAAGCCTGGCAGGCTACAGTTGGTGGGGTTACAAAGAGTTGGACATAACTAAGCTACTGAGCACTTCCCATCTTTAGCTGCCATTACTCTCTAGTCTAGTCAAGGCTATGGTTTTTCCTGTGGTCATGTATGGATGTGAGAGTTGGACTGTGAAGAAAGCTGAGCGGGGAAAAATTGATGCTTTTGAACTGTGGTGTTGGAGAAGATTCTTGAGTCCCTTGGACTGCAAGGAGATCCAACCAGTCCATTCTGAAGGAGATCAACCCTGGGATTTCTTTGGAAGGAATGATGCTGAAGCTGAAACTCCAGTACTTTGGCCGCCTCATGCGAAGAGATGGCTCATTGGAAAAGACTCTGATGCTGGGAGGGATTGGGGGCAGGAGGAGAAGGGGACGACCGAGGATGAGATGGCTGGATGGCATCACGGCCTCAATGGACGCGAGTCTGAGTGAACTCCGGGAGTTGGTGATGGACAGGGAGGCCTGGCGTGCTGCTATTCATGGGGTCGCAAAGAGTCGGGCACGACTGAGCGACTGAACTGAACTCTCGAGTCTCTCTGTACGTCATCTGCCTTGATTCACTTCCCAGCTCTGAATTTGCACATTATTTCTTGCCTCTGTGTCTTTGATCGCTGTTCCTTCTTCTACCTGTGTCTAGTGAAGTTCTGCCCATTTTTTCAGTGCCCAGTTCCACCACATTCTCTTTCATGAAACTTGGCATGATTCCTCCAGGCCTGAAAGAATCTCTTCTTCCCCCTCCTCTAATAACATTTTATTTTTGTATCTCTTTCCTGTATCATAGTTGTTTATATTTGTCCTATCTCCTTTTTACCTTGTAGGTTGTTTGAGTATTTAAATGTTTAACATTCTTTAAATGGTATCTCGTCTCTATTATTTATCGTACCTTGTATACGGCCAAGGACATATTGTGTGAATGTTTATTCCATTGGGGAAAAATACATGATATCAAGTAATACATTCACTGGGTCAGAGTTGAAGTTCTGATGGTGTCAGAAGGATGCAGGGCTTGATAGTACACCTTGCCACATCTGTCTAATAACTTAGAAAGTTAAATTTGAGGTATCTCCCTTTGTTAGTATATCCTCAGTTTATCTTATTTCTTAGGTATCCTAAGCTCATTTATTGAAGAGCATATCTAACTTGCAACAAATCGAGCACATTGTTCATCTTAAAAAAATTTTTTTAAAAATTGAAGTATAATTGATTCCCATTGTTGGGGTAATTATTGCTATATGCAAAGTGATTCAGTTATACATATATATATACACATATATGTATATGTGTGTGTATATATATATATACACACACACACACACACCTTCTTTTAAAAAATATTCTTTTCCATTATGGTTTATATTAATTTCATTTCAGTGTTCCATATTTTTAGTAGTCTCCAACTGGTTATTGCTAATATTATTGCATTTCTTGGCAAATAAAAGATCCAACTTCTGAGTCCCAAAGTCATTTTTATTTTGCCCTTTACGATTTCATTATCATTCATTAAAAAGTAAAAAAAATCTTTTTAAGATTTATGCCCAGCTTCCAAGAGCATAGCAAGTAGGAAATGTTGAATTTAATTAAAATTTCTGAATAACTCCATCATAATTAAGATCGTGTGAACTGTGATTGACATACTTAGTTGGAGATATTTAGTTGAATCTAAACTGATATGCGGAGAAGGCAATGACATCCCACTCCAGTACTCTTGCCTGGAAAATCCCATGCATGGAGGAGCCTGGTAGGCTGCAGTCCATGGGGTCGCTTAGAGTCAGACATGACTGAGTGGCTTCACTTTCACTTTTCACTTTCATGCTTTGGAGAAGGAAATGGCAATCCACTCCAGTGTTCTTGCCTTGAGAATCCCAGGGACGGGGAGCCTGGTGGGTTGCCATCTGTGGGGTCGCACAGAGTCGGACAAGACTGAAGTGATTTAGCAGCAGCAGCAGCAGCAAACTGATATGAGGACTTTCCCTGAAATCTCCCTTATATCAAAATTTTCCTTATATCTAAGTACATAGAAATCTACATTATATCCAATTTAATGTAGATATAAATATAACTTTACTCTCAGTAACATTTTAGTTTTATGCACAAGTTTGTAGATTTCATTGAATGAAATGTGGACTTCCAGATGTTCAAGCTGGCTTTAGAAAAAGCAGAGGAACCAGAGATCAAATTGCTAACACCTGCTGGATCATTGAAAAAGCAAGAGAGTTCCAGAAAAACACCCATTTCTGCTTTATTGACAATGCTAAAGCCTTTGACTGAGTGGATCGCGGTAAACTGTGGAAAATTCTGAAAGAGACTGGAATACCAGATCACCTGACCTGCCTCTTGAAAAACTTATATGCAGGTCAAGAAGCAACAGTTAGAACTGCACATGGAACAACAGACTGGTTCCAAATAGGAAAAGGAGTACATCAAGGCTGTATCTTGTCACCCTGCATATTTAACTTCTATGCAGAGTACATCATGAGAAACGCTGGGCTGGAAGAAGTACAAGCTGGAATCAAGATTGCCGGGAGAAATATCAATAACCTCAGATATGCAGATGACACCACCATTATGGCAGAAAGTGAAGAAGAACTAAAGAGCCTCTTCATGAAAATGAAGGAGGAGAGTGAAACATTCAGAAAACGAAGATCATGGCATCCGGTCCCATCACTTTATGGCAAATAGCTGGGGAAACAGTGGAAATAGTGTCAGACTTTATTTTTGTCTCCAAAATCACTGCAGATGGTGATTGCAGCCATGAAATTAAAAGATGGTTACTCCTTGGAAGAAAAGTTATGACCAACCTAGATAGCATATTGAAAAGCAGAGATATTACTTAGCCAACAAAGGTCCGTCTAGTCAAGGCTATGGTTTTTCCAGTGGTCATGTATGGATGTGAGAGTTGGACTGTGAAGAAAGCTGAGCGCCAAAGAATTGATGCTTTTGAACTGTGGTGTTGTAGAAGACTCTTGAGAGTCCTTTGGACTGCAAGGAGATCCAAGCAGTCCATCCTAAAGGAGATCAGTCCTGGGTCTTCATTGGAAGGACTGATGTTGAATCTGAAACTCCAATACTTTGGCCACCTGGTGCAGAGAGCTAACTCATTTGAAAAGACAGTGATCCTGGAAGGATTGAGGGCGGGAGGAGAAGGGGATGACAGGGGATGACATGGTTGGATGTTATCACCGATTGAATGGACATGAGTTTGGGTAAACTCTGGGAGTTGGTGATGGACAGGGAGGCCTGGAATGCTGCAGTTCATGAGGTCGCAAAGAGTTGGACACAACTGAGTGACTGAACTGAACTTGTAGATTTCATACTGCCTTTTCAGGATAGCAACATATATACGTTTATGCAGAGTAAGTGTGCTATATTGCAATGCACAGTTTTAAGCACCTCTTTTCAAGGTTCTTGTACAGAAACTCTAGTGTGGTTTCCTGATCACTTTTAAAATCACTGCTTTAAAGATGCTTTTTGTTTTACTTTGTTGTTGGCAAGTATGTTACATGCTGTGATGGCTTAAACATGCTATTTTATTTGCTTTGGTTTTTAGAGAAACATCAGGGAATTTGAGGATATTGTTTATAAAGAATTTTTACATTCAGATTAAATGTTCAGAATTATTTTGCCTCTGTTACTGTGGTGCCAGATCATTAAGTTCTAATTTGATATATTTTAGCATTGATGAGTTGAGTAATTTGCAACAGCCAATTTAGGAAAGAAACTTCTCTGATAGAATAGAACAAATCTTCGTAAAGGAACCAAGGCTACACTTAAATCAAGACTCAGTTTCCTTTTTTGAAGATGTGGAGCTGGTGAGGAGATATTCAGCAGTGGTAGGATATGATGATTCTATAATTCATTTTCCTGCTTTCTGCCCCTCTCATTTATTGCTATTCTTTAGCTGCTAAGTTGTATCTAACTCTTTTGCAACCCCATAGACTGTAGCCCACCAGGCTCCTGTCCATGGGATTTTCTAGGCAAGAATATAGGAGTGGTTAGCCATTCCCTTCTTCAGGGAATCTTCCCAACTCAGGGATTGAAGGCAAGAATATAGGAGTGGTTAGCCATTCCCTTCTTCAGGGAATCTTCCCAACTCAGGGATTGAACCTGCATCTCCTGTATTGGCTGGCAACTATACTCCAATAAGAGGTCTAAGAATAGAATAAAAGGGATTGCAGTGATTTCTAAGATAGAAAAAAAATTTTAAAAGTTTAGTATCAGTGATAATCTTAAAAAATAATATAAGCATATCGGCTGAATCACCTGCTATGTAACCAAATATTGTCATGTGATAAAACTGGTGTTATTGTTGACTGTGTTTGTGCTCTGTGAATACCAGCTACTTCACAGTGTCTGAAATATATGAAGAGTTCACTGAAATTCAGATAACAAACTGTGCTAATATTAATAGCATCCCTGTGTGCCATACCCAGAGAAACCAGCATTATAGCAATAACACATTCAAGTCACAGACAGATGAATTTCACAGATTCCATTTAACTTTCAACAGTTCATTAGTAGTTGGTTTATCAATAATTAAACACTGAAGAATTTTCTATACCTGATTCCAGTAGTAATTGAATATTTACACATTTGATAAGGATTTCAACATGGTTGTGATACCGACTTTATTTCAAAGTACCTTCCTTAAAGTTAGCATTCAAGGAATGCTGTGGGTGTTTTTTTCTTCTTTTTTTAGTATGAGGTCTGATTATCAGTTGTCAAAGAAAGCCATGAGTTTACATATATTATTATATATGGTGAATTTAAGTGAAAAGGCAGTTTTTCTTTAGAATGATTTAAAAAATGAAGATTATTTATAGAATCTGATCTGATGGTACATTGCTACAGCAGAAAACCATTATTTGTTATACTTCAGTTTTGCTGTTAACTTGAATTTAATTGATTATCAGATGTTTATTTTTTTGTATTTAAGATTTTTGCCTTTTTCTTTTAATAAGGGTAATAAATGCTGAGTTTAATTTTATATGTATTAAAATTGATTTAAGTTGACATTAGAAGTACAAGAGAATATCTTTCCCTTAAAAGTTATCTATCTAGTATTTGGTCTGAGAAATTGTGGTCTCTGATATTGAACGTTATTATACCTCAAACATAGTGCTCATCCCGACCAGATGTTCCCTATTTCAGTTTCTAATCACTGATTTTATAATTTCCCAAAATGTTGGCTATCATTTCTCATTTTAATGATATTTCGGTCATTCAGTTTCTTCATTTATAACATTTAAAAAATGTTATATATTAAAGACTATATAAGGCGCTAGGATGACTGAAGATAGTTCTCTTCTTTATGCCTGGGTGAGTCTGTAGTCTCTTCACTGTCACACTTTCCCATTATTTTATTTTATTTTTTTTGTATTTATTTATTTTTTTACACGAACTCCCAAACATGAACCCCCCTCCCATCCCATTATTTGAATGAAAAGTTTCATGTATATGTTATTACATATCGATTTTAACTAAACTATTGTCTGCCTTCCTGGCATATCTCTGTGTTTAGAATGCTTGGTGGATCATTGTTGAAGAGTTGTACTGAAAGTGTTAGCTGTTCAGTCGTGTCTAACTCTTTGTGACCCCATGGATTATAGCTCGCCACACTCCTCTGTCCAAGGAATTCTTCAGGCTAGAATACTGGAGTGGGTTGCCATTCCCTTCTCCAGGGCACTTTCCCGACCCAGGGATCAAACCCGGGTCACTACACCCTCATTGTCACAGACTACGTGCCTTTTAGCCCAGGCATGATGGGCCTTTTAAATCTGGTCACTGAAGCAAACCTGTTGAGTGACTGCTAAGTTCAAAGCATTGTGCTAGGTACTACTGAGTGTTCAAAGGTGAGTGACACCTTTCTCAGTAGAGGAGCTCATGGATTCTAATCCGATCATTAAACCCCTGGGACTGCTTTGGGCTTCACAGGATCTGGACATTGCTGGTTCTGCACCTAGAGTTGTAGACTCATTAGTTATAGTGAGGCGTCTGCATTTCATCTATCCATTCACTGAGTAAACATTTACTAAGCACATTTGCTCCTGGTTGATTTTTATCATCTTTAATTTTCCTGTCTCATCGATTATAATAACCCAGATCTATTTCCCAGGAGTATTCAGAATATAATAGAGGTAGAATCTATAGGACAAGACACCCAAACAGCACTTTCTAGCTATTGTTGCCTAGAGGCTACAATCTGGAGATGGTTGCTATAAGATCATTGTAAATAGAGGCAAACTTACTAAATTTGGAAACCCTGGAACCTGGCACCTTCTGAAAGCAGAAAGGAACTGTCCAAAAGGGATACAGTTCAAAGGATGGCCTTGGCCAACCTGTAGGATCTCTGCAGCCATGACGGCCCTTTTGAGTTGTCCCTAGTTGAGCTGAAATATCAGTCCTTTATACTCACACTGATCAATTATTGGATAGTGGCCACCAAGCATGACCTTGAATTTGGAGGTTCGGTGTGGTTGAGGCAGTCTCTGAAGGGGTGACAGCTGGTGTTGGTTTGCTGAGAGTACTCTTAGGAACCAGAGCAACAAGCTCTTCACACGGGGGAGCTGGGCTGCACGCCTCAGAGTGCCCCTCCAGGTAGTACACCATGCATCCTACCTTGATGGTGGGAGTGCTAAGTCAGCTCTTCCGTTTTCTAGTTATGGATCATGAGTAGCCTAATTTAGGATGCTAATCAATGGCAGATTCGTTATGGCTAAGTACTTGGTTTATATTTCCCCTATAAGTTTCCACTTGTGTGTATTAGTTGTTCAGTTGTGTCCAATTCTTTGCAACCCCCTGAACTGTGGCTCTCTAGGCTCCTCTGTCCATGGAATTCTCTGGTCAACAGTTGGAGTGGGTTGCCATTCCATTCTCCAGGGAATCTTCCCAATCTGGGAATCAAACCCGGGTCTCCTGCATTGCAGGCAGAGTCTTTACCATCTGGGCTTCCAGGAAAGCCTAAGTTTCCATATTAATCCTTACTCTAATAATAAGTTTTGGTTTACCAAGGACAGTCCCGTTTTCCTGGGACTACTCAGGTTAGGACTGTTGATCAATTAACATCTGTTAATTATCTTTGGTATCCTAACATTCCCAGACATATTTTCCATTTGGATGATAACTTGTATTCTCTTCTTGCTTAGTATGTTTAGAAAAATTTATTTGCATATTTATCCTCTAAATGTCTCTCTGATCTATTTATCTAATGAATGCAACGTTCCGTTCTTTTCTCTCTCTCTTATTTTAAAGAGGCAGAAGTGATCTGGATTAACTTTGTATTTTTACCTTATTTGACCCACAAACAAATGCCTTTCATCTTGATTAAATTCTTCATCAGCAAACTTTAAACTGTGAACTCACAGCATATTCCAAAAAGTGTGTGACTAAAATTTCTTGTCATTAGGTGCTAAGCTGTGTCCAACTCTTTTGCAACTCCATGGACTGTAGCCTGCCAGGTTCCTTTGTCCATGGGATTTCCCAGGCAAGACCACTGGATTGGGTTGCCATTTCCTTCTCCAGGGGACCTTCCTGACCCAGGGATCGAACTTGAGTCTCCTGCATTGGCAAGCAGATTCTTTACCACTGATCCAGCAAGAAGTCTATTGTGATTAAAATGACTGAAATATACTTCCTGTGTCTCCCTATCCCTTGCCCCATTAAAATTGTATTGAATATGTATAATGATATTTATTTCCTGTGGTTTGCTGGGAGGGATTGGGGGCAGGAGGAGAAGGGGACGACCGAGGATGAGATGGCTGGATGGCATCACGGACTCGATGGACTTGAGTCTGAGTGAACTCCGGGAGATGGTGATGAACAGGGAAGCCTGGCGTGCTGAGATTCATGGGGTCGCAAAGAGTCGGACATGACTGAGCGACTGAACTGAACTGATTTTGTATCTGAGTCACAAATATTTATGTCCTTATTTATCTTTCTATTCAAGGAATCTGGGACTTGAGCTATTTCTCTGATGAAGTTGATTTTTTTTTCTGGAAGGATAGTCTGACCTATTCAGATTTGTGTCCTGAGGAAATACTGGTTACTTAGAGACAGGCAGTTTTACAGCTGCTTTTTCATAATTTTTTTTTCAGTTTTTTAAAATTCTTGTTTGTTTAAATATCTTTTATAGACAAATTAAAATACTTATAAGCATAGTTATAACATGGTAGACATACATATAAATGAAATGTATAAGTACTTCAGACAGAATTTAATACATATTAGACAAACGGATAACATGCTTACATTTGGTGTTGAGGTATATTTACATGAATATTGAAAAAAAATGTTTTCACAAAAACTGCTATAAAATATTTACATTTGTCTTATAATAAGTTAGATTTCCTACACTGATGTTTTATGAAAATTATGTAAAGATTAATTTAGGCATTCACCTCATATGGCACCATTATTTGTAAATAAAGCATATTTTTGTCAATAGAAATGTACATTTAACTCTTAATCATGTAACAGTTTATCAAGACCATGCCACATTTATTAAACAAACATCCATGCCACATTAAAACTTAATTCTTGTACTTTAGTGCACAGTGTTTAGTTTTGATATGGCACTCTATCTGTGTGAAAAATATATGTAAGATTTGGTACAGAATCAATAAATTGTATTGGCATTAATCAGAACAAATATTTAAATTTTCCATGGCATAGAAAATACTCTATGACAATTTATCTCTTCCCTTTATAATAAAGTTTATGGACCAATGGCAGTTTTCTATTTTAGTCAGAATAGACCTTGGATATTCACAAATTAAAAGCCCTAGCTAGGTGTTTTGCCTACACTCTAGCTAGAAATGAATCAGCTGTAGTTTTTCTGGCAGTTAAACATTTCCTTCTGTATTGTGGCCAACAAATGTCTAAATAAGGGCTTTATCAGCAATAATTGCATATCATAAGCTTCTTTTCTTTGGGAGGCAGAGGTTGGAAGGAAATGCGGGTCTCTTCATAAACTGTAAATACAAGAGGTAAGGAGAGAAAATGCCAACTGAAGCAGAAGCAGGGGATGTTCTTGTAAAGCTGGTGAGAGAGCAAACCATGAAGAAGCAAAAAGTAAAGACAGGAAGCTGGGTCTCCATCAAGGTGGAGAAGACTGCCATGGGCTTACGGAGAGTCTGCCATCCAAAAGAAACAGCGCCCAGAGCGTTCTTCATGCAGCGTTCTTGTCTCAGCAAGCTACTGTTACTTTCTGGGAAAAGGTGTAAATTTCCACATCAATGTCTAAATTAAGACTGAAGGAATTAAGCTAACTGGCAACTTTTTTTTTTGGGGGGGGGGTAAGCCTGGCGTGCTGAGATTCATGGGGTCGCAAAGAGTCGGACATGACTGAGCGACTGAACTGAACTGATTTTGTATCTGAGTCACAAATATTTATGTCCTTATTTATCTTTCTATTCAAGGAATCTGGGACTTGAGCTATTTCTCTGATGAAGTTGATTTTTTTTTCTGGAAGGATAGTCTGACCTATTCAGATTTGTGTCCTGAGGAAATACTGGTTACTTAGAGACAGGCAGTTTTACAGCTGCTTTTTCATAATTTTTTTTTCAGTTTTTTAAAATTCTTGTTTGTTTAAATATCTTTTATAGACAAATTAAAATACTTATAAGCATAGTTATAACATGGTAGACATACATATAAATGAAATGTATAAGTACTTCAGACAGAATTTAATACATATTAGACAAACGGATAACATGCTTACATTTGGTGTTGAGGTATATTTACATGAATATTGAAAAAAAATGTTTTCACAAAAACTGCTATAAAATATTTACATTTGTCTTATAATAAGTTAGATTTCCTACACTGATGTTTTATGAAAATTATGTAAAGATTAATTTAGGCATTCACCTCATATGGCACCATTATTTGTAAATAAAGCATATTTTTGTCAATAGAAATGTACATTTAACTCTTAATCATGTAACAGTTTATCAAGACCATGCCACATTTATTAAACAAACATCCATGCCACATTAAAACTTAATTCTTGTACTTTAGTGCACAGTGTTTAGTTTTGATATGGCACTCTATCTGTGTGAAAAATATATGTAAGATTTGGTACAGAATCAATAAATTGTATTGGCATTAATCAGAACAAATATTTAAATTTTCCATGGCATAGAAAATACTCTATGACAATTTATCTCTTCCCTTTATAATAAAGTTTATGGACCAATGGCAGTTTTCTATTTTAGTCAGAATAGACCTTGGATATTCACAAATTAAAAGCCCTAGCTAGGTGTTTTGCCTACACTCTAGCTAGAAATGAATCAGCTGTAGTTTTTCTGGCAGTTAAACATTTCCTTCTGTATTGTGGCCAACAAATGTCTAAATAAGGGCTTTATCAGCAATAATTGCATATCATAAGCTTCTTTTCTTTGGGAGGCAGAGGTTGGAAGGAAATGCGGGTCTCTTCATAAACTGTAAATACAAGAGGTAAGGAGAGAAAATGCCAACTGAAGCAGAAGCAGGGGATGTTCTTGTAAAGCTGGTGAGAGAGCAAACCATGAAGAAGCAAAAAGTAAAGACAGGAAGCTGGGTCTCCATCAAGGTGGAGAAGACTGCCATGGGCTTACGGAGAGTCTGCCATCCAAAAGAAACAGCGCCCAGAGCGTTCTTCATGCAGCGTTCTTGTCTCAGCAAGCTACTGTTACTTTCTGGGAAAAGGTGTAAATTTCCACATCAATGTCTAAATTAAGACTGAAGGAATTAAGCTAACTGGCAACTTTTTTTTTTGGGGGGGGGGAGGGGGTGGTCTGAATTCATTGATAAACACAGTGAAAGGAGAAGGGGATAACATTAAGTTTTCCTCCAAAGCAGGAAAGTCACACTCTGAGAAGATATTTCAGAGTTGTGCTAAAAAAAAATCTCAGTTCTTTTTCACAGTTTTTCCAAGATAAATGTGAGGTGCTATATTTTGAGAGACTGGTTGACAAAATCTCCTTTCAAAAAGCCTTGATAAATTAATCTTTGTATTTATTACTAGGGGAAAAGGAAGTTGATCTTAGGTTTACTTTTTACACAAATATGCTTTATTCTAAAAAAAAAATAGAGCAATGAATAATATTATTTTCTTTCTGATAACCTTTAAAGGCCTTTACAAAAAACATCAGATGAGTGAAACTGGCAAACTTTTGTTCTAAAGTTTGTTAAGGTGCACACAGATATAACGATTATGAACCATAGAGTACTGAGTTTTCGAGAGTGAAATCATACCAAAACCTTGGTAAGGTTTCACTGACATCATAGGCGAGGAAGTGTTCCGGAAGGTCACTGATGACGCCCTGCAAGGCACACGTGTGGGGCCATCACTCAGAAGCTCAGCCATTAGTGAGCTGTTCTCCAGGGTCTGGCCTCCCTTATTTTCGATTTCAGCCTCTGCCACAGTAACATTAGATGAGTGTTTCTTTGCCAGCTTACATTGTCAATTCCTTGCAGAGATGAATGATGACAAAAATGCAAAACCGGTTCCCTCATTCATCTGTGGATTTATCCCCCTGAACTGTGAATGACCAGGCTCCTCCAAAGGCTGGCTGTCTTCTACATCTGAAGTGTTGCCTCTTGCTGCCATTCTTTGTTCAAGTGCTGTATCTCCTAAAAGGACAAATCCTTCTGCGTCTGTCTCTGGTACCGACGGCTTTTTAGATTCAGGAGGCTTTCTGAAGAAGTGAAACATTGCTGCCGCTGCTGTTACCCGATGCTTGTACCTCAGTCCGCCTTGCTTCCGGGGTTCAGCTTTTTCAGAAAATTTTATTGGAAAATATTTAATTTTTACCTTGGGTAGATTTAATAGCTTACAGGACCACTTTATTCACAAGGAAAACTAATTTAGAACTAATTATGGGTTCCAAAGATACCGAGGTCTTCAGTTTTTTTAACCTACTAGGAGGTAATTGGTTGTCACCTTAAACCACAACTACTTCTTTTTTCTAATTGTTGTTTCTTTGCACTCTTCTCACTGTTTCTGGCCTTTGCTTGTGGCAGAGATGTCATAGAGAACGGGGTTCACTGGTGGACTCGATTTGCCCATTTGTGATTCGTTGGACAGAGAAGTCAGCCACTGTTGTGGCTGGCGTCATTTTTGATGTTTGGTGTCATTTAGTGGATGATAGCTTCAACAGAGAGTATACTGCCAGGGATGTCCAACTTCTTAATCACATTCTCTTTATAAAAAACAAAAAGAAAGTGGTGGTATGACTTTATATTTAATCTTTAACAAATGAGAAGTTGAAGTCATTTATTTAAATGGTCAACCATCTACACTTATGCATTCTTCACATTTTCATTGACTCAGGGGATCATGGAGTTACACAAAAGATATTAGCCTAAAACTTAAGCAAAGGTAGCAAAATATAAGAAAATGCTATGCTTTTAGAAAAAAAAAAGAAAATGGTATGCTGTATGAATATCTTTTCCCACTTTTTAATTTTTAAAATTTATTTTTTAGTATGTTGAAGTATATTGATTTAGTATTTTGAAGTATAGTTGATTTACAATGTTGCATTAGTTTCTGGTGTACTGCAAAGTGATTTAGTTATACACATATATATATATTCTTCATATTCTTTTCCATTATGGTTTATCATAGGATATTGACTATAGTTCCCTGTGCTATACAGTAGGACCTTGTTTTATCCATCCTATGTATAATAGTTTGCATCTGTTAATCCCAAACTCCCAATCCATTCCTACCTGCTCCGCACCCCACGCCCCCCCAACCCTGGGAACAAGAAGTCTGTTTTCTATGTCTGTGAGTCTGTTTCTGTTTCATAGATAAGTTCATTTGTGTTGCACTTTAGATTCCGTATATCAGCTCAGTTCAGTCGCTCAGTCGTGTCCGACTCTGCGATTCCATGTATAGGTGATGTCATGTGGTATTTGCCTTTCTCTTTCTGGCTTTCCTCGCTTAGTATGATGACCTCTAGTTCTGTCCATGTTGCTGCAAGTGAATATTTTCCATTCCTGTTACTGTATTATCAGTAACCATAAGTTTACCTGAAATGTTAATCTTACTCAGTTATCTTAAGTTCAGAAAGAAGTAATTCAGATATTACTTACTCTTTTCTGACTCAGTCCAAGGCTGTTGGGCATTGAAAAACTTTCAGAGCAGGCATACTTTTTTCCTTCATGTGAACTCACAGCCACTAATCACCTAAGTAAACGTTAATTGAGTTTGTTTGCAGTACTTTGTATCTGTCCCTCTTACAACTGTTGCAGAAAGAGGGATTCCTTCCAGGGCCCGAAACTGGGCTCTTGTCTAACACTCGGAAATGAATTGTCCAAGGAGACACGTGTGCTGACAAAGCAAGAGATTTTATTGGGAAAGGGCACCCGGGTGGAGAGCAGTAGGGTAAGGGAACCCAGGAGAACAGCTCTGCCACGTGGCTCGCAGTCTCAGGTTTTGTGGTGATGGCATTAGTTTCTGGGTTGTCTTTAGCTAATCATTCTGACTCAGAGTCCTTCCTGGTGGTGCACGCCTTGTTAGCCAAGATGGACGCCAGAGAGAAGGATTCTGGGAGGTGGTGGACGTGTGGTGTCTCCTTTTGATCTTTCCTGAACTCTCCCGGTTCCGTGTTCTTTACCAGGACCTCCTGTCATAAAACAACTCATGCAAATGGTTACTATGGTGCCTGGCCAGGGTGGGCGGTTTCAATCAGTGTGCTTCTCCTAACACAGTGATCTTGGAGCCTCAAATCGATTTGTCCTTATAGCCGTTAGCTGCCATAGGAATTGCATAGGTTTTGTTTATCACTTGGTTGAATATTTTAAATTATCATGTGTTTCAGGACTATCCAATTTTTGTACCACTGACCTAAAGTCTGTGGTCTCTGTGAGATTATGTAGTCATATCCTTAATCCATATATATAATCACTACTTAAATGTACTGAATTCTAGAAGTTTGGTTCCAAATAGCAAAAAGTTTGGTTATTTCATAAAGTAAAGACACATTCATATATTGATTGCCTTTTTTTTTTTTTTTGATGTGAACTGTTTTTAAAGTCTTCATTGAATTTGTTACAATATTGTTTCTATCTTATGTTTTGGTTTTTTGGCCTCAAAGCATGTGGGATCTTAGTTCCCCAATCAGGGATTGAACCCATATCCTCTGCATTGAAAGGTGAAGTCTTAATCACTGGACTATCAGGGAAGTCCCTAGAGTTGAATTCTAAATCCAAAGAAGCCTAGCTCTTATTATCTAATTTAGTCTCTCAAAATAAATATTTATTGAATGTTTACAATAAATAATTCAATAATGTATTGAATAGCAAGTGCTAACGCTGTCCTTCCTTGGTGC
This sequence comes from Oreotragus oreotragus, assembly GCA_006410675.1. Taxonomy (NCBI): domain Eukaryota; kingdom Metazoa; phylum Chordata; class Mammalia; order Artiodactyla; family Bovidae; genus Oreotragus; species Oreotragus oreotragus. Next base: position 147,721 of record SJYX01013174.1, read on the forward strand.
CTGCTGACTCCAGGCCAGTCCTCTCTGTTCCTAGTGTGGCTCACTGCCAGCCTCACCCGCACTCCTGTCAGTATCCACATGGATGCTCTTCTTAATTTTTTATCCTTTGCTCTAGGGATCTTGTGTTCCATCCCACCTTAGCTTTTCACTTTTATGGTCCTACCCCAGACTGTCATTCCTAGTCCCTCCATCCTCTCAATATGAAACTTTCTCAACTCTGACCTCCACCTCGAATCTCCCCAGCTCACTGCCTCTCATGCCTCCACCCTAACAATCCTTTGACTGTCTTGATCCTTGAAATTCATGAATCCTGCCACCGTATCACTGACTCTCCTCTGATGACCTTTCTTCTCTTTATACCCACTTTAAAGTCCATGCCACTATTTGCTTGGCAAAATTCAATGCTGGTTAAATCCATCATTGTGTATATCCTCAATCCTGAGCTGAATATTGTTGGAGCAAAACATATCATCTTGTCAAGTGAACTCACTTTCAGCTTAATACTGGTGACCTTCAGGGCCCACCCAGGCTACTTGTTCCTGTCTGACTACTTCATATGCTCTTTTCTCAACACTGCCTCCCCAGAATTCCTATTGGTCCAGTCGTTAGGATTCCACACTTCCATCCTGGGGACACACGTTTGATCCATGGTCTGGGAACTAAGATCCTGCATGCCACAGTGCGACCCCCCCCCCCAAAAAAAATACACTGCCTCCCCCATCCTTGTGTGTGTGTCTGTGTGTGAGTTGCTCAGTTGTGTCTTTGATACCCCTTGTACTGTAGCCTTCCAGGCTCCCCCATCCTTCTCTTAGCTAATAGTCTCATTCACATTTTACTAAGATAGATGGAGCGAACAGACTCTTCACTGCATCTCCCCCTGTTCCAGCATCAGTGCCCACACTTGCCTTCCCTCTGAATGAACGTAAGGGTTCCTATCACTCTCCACACCAGACCCCGTCTTCCTCTGTCACCGTCTCAAGCATACGGTTCCACTCGCTCGTCCTTCTCTTCATTTCATTAGTTTTGTCAATCATCAGTTTCTGCCCCCCCACCCCAACTCATCACTTCTACCAGCCTGCAAATATCCTTCTGTTTCTTCCATATTAACTCCTCTACCGATTTTCATATTCTTCTCCAGCTAGTTGTTGATCCTTTTCTCTTCTTTCCTTTACAGCAAATTTCTCCAAGTAAAATTGTTATTATTCCTTGTCTGCAATTTCGAATCTCCCATCCCTCTTGAATTAGGCTTTTGATTTCTCCTTTCCTCCCACCTGGCAGACACTGTTATATCCGGGTCACCAGTTAGAAAATGGTCAGCCCTCATCTCATTTTTCTTTTTTTTAAATGAATGTATTTTTTATTGAAGGGTAATTGCTTTACAGAATTTTGCTGTTTTCTGTCAAACTTCAACCTGAATCAGCTGTAGGTATACGTACATCCCCTCCCTTTCCCCTCCCTTTTGAACCTCCCTCCCATCCCCCTCCCCATCCCTTTTTTTAATGAATGTATTTTTTATTGAAGGGTAATTGCTTTACAGAATTTTGCTGTTTTCTGTCAAACTTCAACCTGAATCAGCTGTAGGTATACGTACATCCCCTCCCTTTTGAACCTCCCTCCCATCCCCCTCCCCATCCCACACTTCTAGGTTGATAGAGAGCCTCCGTTTGAGTTTCCTGAGCCATAAAGCAAATTCCCTTTGGCTATCTGTTTTACTTTCCAGTTGACAGCATGTGGCTCAGGTCACTGTAGTCTCTTGGGATCACTTTGTCTGATTTCTAGGCCAGCACGTTCTGCTAGTTTGCCTCCAAATTTTGGCTGTTTTGTCCTTTCCAAGGTTGCTAATTATTTTTCACATCTTGTCTTTTAAAAATGAATGAATGAATTGGCTTTGTTGGCTTTCAGTTGAGTCACGTGGGACTTTTCTTGTGTCATGCAGGATCTTTCATTGTGGCACGTGGATTCTAGTTGTGGCCTGTGGACTCTGTAGTTGTGGTGCGTGGACGCTCTAGTTGTGGCCTGTGGACGCTCTAGTTGTGGCCCGTGGACTGTAGTTGTGGTGCGTGGACTCTCTAGTTGTGGTGCATGGGCTCTCCAGTTGCGGCGCTGATCTTTCATTGTGGCACGTGGATTCTAGTTGTGGCATGTGGACTCTGTAGTTGTGGTGCGTGGACGCTCTAGTTGTGGCCTGTGGACGCTCTAGTTGTGGCCCGTGGACTGTAGTTGTGGTGCGTGGACTCTCTAGTTGTGGTGCATGGGCTCTCCAGTTGCGGCGCGTGGACTCTCTAGTTGTGGCACATGAACTCTCTAGTTGTGGCGCGTGGACGCTCTAGTTGTGGTGCGTGGAGTCTCCAGTTGTGGCCCGTGGACACTCTAGTTGTGGCCTGTGGACGCTCTAGTTGTGGCCCGTGGATGCTCTAGTTGTGGCGTGTGGACACTCTAGTTGTGGCCCGTGGATGCTCTAAATGAATGAATGAATTGGCTTTGTTGGCTTTCAGTTGAGTCACGTGGGACTTTTCTTGTGTCATGCAGATCTTTCATTGTGGCACGTGGATTCTAGTTGTGGCCTGTGGACTCTCTAGTTGTGGTGCGTGGACGCTCTAGTTGTGGTGCATGGGCTCTCCAGTTGTGGCACATGAACTCTCTAGTTGTGGCGCATGGACGCTCTAGTTGTGGCGCGTGGACGCTCTAGTTGTGGTGCGTGGAGTCTCCAGTTGTGGCCCGTGGACGCTCTAGTTGTGGCCCGTGGACGCTCTAGTTGTGGTGCGTGGATGCTCTAGTTGTGGCGCGTGGGCTCTTTAGTTGTGGCACGTGGACGCTCTAGTTGTGGCGCGTGGAGTCTCCAGTTGTGGCGCGTGGAGTCTCCAGTTGTGGCCCGTGGATGCTCTAGTTGAGGTGTGTGGACGCTCTAGTTGTGGCACATGGACTGTAGTTGTGGTGCGTGGACGCTCTAGTTGTGGCACGTGGGCTCTTTAGTTGTTGCACATGGACGCTTTAGTTGTGGCGCGTGGATGTTCTAGTTGTGGCGCGTGGACACTCTAGTTGTGGCCTATGGACTCTCCAGTTGTGGCGCATGGACGCTCTAGTTGTGGCCCGTGGACACTCTAGTTGTGGCACGTGGGCTCTCTAGTTGTTGTGCGTGGATGCTCTAGTTGTGGCACGTGGATGCTCTAGTTGTGGCATGTGGACTCTCTAGTTGTGTTGCGTGGACGCTCTAGTTGTTGTGCGTGGACGCTCTAGTTGTGGCCCATGGACTCTCTAGTTGTTGTGCATGGACGCTCTAGTCGTGGCACGTGGACGCTCTAGTTGTGGTGTGTGGACGCTCTAGTTGTGGTGTGTGGACGCTCTAGTTGTGGCCTGTGGACTCTCTAGTTGTTGCGCGTGGACGCTCTAGTCGTGGCACGTGGACGCTCTAGTTGTGGTGTGTGGACGCTCTAGTTGTGGCCTGTGGACTCTCTAGTTGTTGCGCGTGGACGCTCTAGTTGTGACCCATGGACTCTCTAGTTGTTGCGCGTATATGCTCTGGTTGTGGCGCATGGATGCTTTAGTTGTGGCATGTGGACTCTAGTTGTGGTGCATGGACGCTCTAGTTGTGGCACGTGGATGTTCTAGTTGTGGCACGTGGATGTTCTAGTTGTGGCACGTGGATGCTCTGGTTGTGGCACTCAGGCTCTCTAGTACTGGGGCTTCAGTACTGCTCTACATGGATATGTGGGATCTTAGCTTCCCAACCAAGGGTCATACCTGTGTCCCTTGCATCACAAGGTGAATTCTTGGCAACGGGACCATCAGGGAAGTCCTCACACCATGTCTTTTTCAGCACTGGGTTTCTCCTCTCCATGTATCCATTTAGATATACTTGGGCATCTCATCAGTCCCATGGTTTTTAATCTTCATGCTGAAGACTTCCAACTCATACTCCTAACAGTCCAACGAACGGCTTTCCCTCTGTGTCTGAAGGCATAGCTCAGACGTAACATCTCCACAGTGGGACTGCTGATCTCTCCCTTCCACCTGCTTCATAACTTTCCCTCCCTTGAGCGGTGGTGACTGTCCTCGGGCTGCCCGAGTGCAAAAGTCTCTGCAGCATCCTTTGTGCTGCTCTGACTGCTTCATGTCCGTTTCCTCCGTGAATCCTTCTGACGCTGCCTTTAGACTGTCTCTCTGGATGCTCGCACCTTCGCTGCTCTTCTGTGTCATCATCTCTTGCTGGGGTGGTTGCAGCCTCCTGTTATCAGTCTTGCCAGGTCCACATTTGCCTATTTGCAGGCTGGACACCAAGGACCAGCCAGAGGGCCCCTGCTGGAATGCGGTTTGGAGGATGGGGTGACTTTGCTCCTTGTCGTCCCGTCTTGCTCACATGCTTACTGACTCGTTCTCACAGGCAAAGTCAGAATGTTCTCCGTGACCGCCCCCCCCCCAAGGCCCTATCCGACCTCTCCCACCTCCCCAGCCCATGCCCTCACTCTTCCACCTCATGCCTTCCTACAGTTCCTCGTATTCCACACCAGGCCCTCTGGACTTGATAACTTGCCTGCCTCTAATATCTGAACATGTTCATAGCCCAGGACCTTTGCACTCACTGNGCCCCCCCCCCCCCCAAGGCCCTATCCGACCTCTCCCACCTCCCCAGCCCATGCCCTCACTCTTCCACCTCATGCCTTCCTACAGTTCCTCGTATTCCACACCAGGCCCTCTGGACTTGATAACTTGCCTGCCTCTAATATCTGAACATGTTCATAGCCCAGGACCTTTGCACTCACTGATCCCTCTGTCCAGGACACTTAGGCCCTGGGACGTATGCATGGTACATTTCCTCACTTTTGTCAGCTCTTCCTTTAAATGTCATCAGGCAGTGGTGCCTCCCCGATCTTCCTGGCTAAGACCACTGGAGTCCCACGTCCCCTCCCCTAAATGCTCCCTGCTTTACTGTTGTAGCTCTTGTCATTCTCTCATGCACCATGTATTTTATTTATTTATTTTGATTAATAAATTTATTTATCTCTGCCTGTGCTGGGCCTTTGTTGCTGCACACGGGCTCTCTCACTGCCGTGAGTCGTGGGCTGCTTTCTAGTTGCAGTGCAGGGCCGTCTCATCGTGGTGGCTTTTCTTGTGGAGCACAGGCTCTAGAACACGAAGGCTGAGTAGTTGTGGCGCGCGAGCTTAGCTGCCCCCGGCATGTGGAATCTTCCTGGATAGGGAATTGAACCCGTGTCCCTTGCATTGGCAGGTGGATTCTTAACCACCAGACCACCCTGGAAGGCCTTTGTCATTTATTTTGTTTTTATTGTCTATTTCTCCTGACTAGTAAGTTCCATAAGGATAGGATTTTTTGTTTGTTTGTTTTGTTTGCTGCTGTGTCGTCTGTATCAGGAATAGAGTCTAGACAATGTCAGGTACTTTATAAGCATTTGAACAAGTGTATGAATTGTTTTAATCTTTTCAGTATTGTGAGCGATTTGTTGCAGATAATGGAACTGAGGCTTAGTAAGTGTAGTAATTTGTGGTGATAGTACTTAAACCCAGAACAGGCTTGACTGAGAGTGCAATCCCTGTAGGCATTAATTCACCCATTGAAATATGGCATGTAAGAAGTTACCAGTACTGTGCATTTTATTTATGCTCTTACCCTCCATCATGACCTCTTTGAGAGATAATAGAAGCAGACTTTTAAAAAATTTATGTTTTTCTTTTCTTTTCAAAACAGATTTTTAATACTTAGTTCTTGTTGAAGCAGTTTCTGTGAGATCATAGGAAGTCATTGAAGAGAGTTATTAAACAGTTTCCTCAAACCATTTTGAAGTAAGAGCTGTAGGGAACTCCACTTTTGCCTTCTAGCAGTAAAAAGGGCTATACTAACTGAGCTGAAAAATATCTGAATCCAGGCACTTGAAGCAACCGAGAATAGGTAGGAACCCTGTTCATCTGGTGATGGTGCTTCCAGTATTTCAGGGTTCAGGATTCTGCCCTTGGCAGCTGGAATCTGTGTTCATTTTCAGTTAGTGAGTTGCACTTGGTGAGTGGAAGCCTAGCTCTTCAGCAGTTATCAAGCTACTTGCAGTCAGATGGAGAACTGATGAAGGATGGAGATCACGATTTTAGTAGATAGTCCCAGGACCCAGTGAGTATGAATCATGCTGTAGGTTTCTGCAGCTGCCTTCAGAGTACAAACTGCAGGATGTGTCTACTGGGTGTTTCCCAACACTTCCCCTCTGTGTGGTTCACTGTCAAAGGAACGATTGAACGGAAAGTGAGTTCTGTCCTTGGGTTATGGACATGAAACCTGAATCCTGATCAGTCACCAGACTTTTGGTCCCCTGGCTAGATAGTTGGCTAGGCCATTGCTTATGTCTGGCGAGCTCTCTGAAATGAGAATTTTTCATGAAATCCTGATACTGGCCAAGAGGTGGTGACATTTCAGGTGACAGTTGAGTTGTATGATGCAGATAATGTATCCTGCAGATTGATAGTAATCAGAGCTCCCAATGTAGGGGGCCAGGGCTCAATCCCTGGTCATGGAACTAGATCCCATATACTGCAACTGAGAGCCTGCATGCTGCAAAGATCTTGTGTGCCGCAACTAAGACCTGGCACAGCCAAATAAATAAATTAATATTAAAAAAATATAGTACTGAGTCTGTGTGTCTTCGTCTTAGCTGTTTCAAGTCATTTAGCCTGGGCAGGTCTCCCAGGGGAGCCCGTCCCGCCCGTGCTTCCTTTCCTTCAAGAGTCAAGTCTCCTTCTGTTCAGGCCTGCTTTTTTTGTTCTCCCGTGCCTTTAAGTAGTTGTTGGTTATATTCTCTCCATATTTGAATCATTTGATGTGGGAGTATTTGTGTGAAGAAAGCTATTCTGCCATGACCAAGATTGGAATTTCAATAAGTACTAAGTGAAAGTGAATGTGAAGTTGCTCAGTTGTGTCCGACTGTTTGCGACCTCATGGGCTGTAGCCTACCAGGCCCCTCCGTCCATGGGATTTTCCAGGCAAGAGTAGTGATTGCCATTTCCTTCTTCAGTAAGTACTAATGCATAGTTTTTTTCTGTTCAAAATACTTTTTGGTTTCCATTATAATTTCTTTTCTGGGACATGGGATATTTAGCCATGTATTTAATGCTTTTTTTTAGGCTTAAAATTTTTTTTGAGGCATTGTCCTCTGTCACCCCCTTCTCCTCTTGCCTTCAATCTTTCCCAGCATCAGGATCTTTTCTAATGAGTTGGCTCTTTGCATCAGGGGGCCCAAAGTATTGGAACTTCAGCTTCATCATCAATCCTTCCACTGAATATTCAGGATTGTTTTCCTTTAGGATTGACTGGTTTGATCTCCTTGCTGTCCAAGGGACTCTCAAGAGTCTTCTCCAGCACCACAGTTCAAAGGCATCAATCACAGAAAACTACCAAAGTGATCACATGGATCACAGCCTTATCTAACTCAATGAAACTATAAGCCATGCTTTGTAGGACCACCCAAGATGGTCGAGTCATGGCAGAGAGTTCTGACAAAACATGGTTCACTGGAGAAGGGAATGGCAAACCACTTCAGCACCCTTGCCTTTAGAATCCCATGAGCAGTATGAAAAGGCTGCACATTACATGACTTTTTTATTTTGTAACTGGAAGTTTGTAAGTTTTGACCACCTTCACTCATTCTTATTAACCCTCACCCCTACTTCTGGCAACCACCAACCTATTCTCTGTGCTTATGAGCCTGGGTTTTTGTTTTTGCTTCTATTTTTTCCCCTTCAGATTATACATATGAATAAAATCACACAGTGTTTTTCATTCTCTGTCTGACGTATTTTACTTAGCAAAATACCCTCTTTTTTTTTTCTTTAAGTTGCTCAGTCGTGTCCAACTCTTTGTGACCCCGTGGACTGTAGCCTACCAGGCTCCTCGGTCCATGGGATTTTCCAGGCAAGAGTACTGGAGTGGGTTGCCATTTCCTTCTCCGGGGATCTTCCCGACCCAGGGATTGAACCCAGGTCTCCCGCATTGTAGGCAGACGCTTTACCATCTGAGCCACCAGGGAAGCTCAAAATACCCTCTAGGTCCATCCAAATGGCAAGATTTCATTCTTTGTGATAGCTGAGTAATATTCCATTGTGTGTGTGTGTGTGTGTGTATCTATATCTATCTATTTACTATATGTGTCACATCTTCTTTATCCATTCATCAATCAATGGACCCTCAAGTTACTTCCGTATCTTGGCTATTGTAAATATTATAGCAGTGAACATGAGGGTGCAGATGCATATATCTTTTAAAAAATTTGCTGTTGCCTTCTAACTTAATTCCACCATGGTCTGAGATTATACTCTGTATGATTTTAATCTTTTGGATGTTGTTGGTTGAATATATAGCTCGGTCTGTAGTCAATTGGTGTCTGTGTATTCTGTGTTTACTTGAAAAGAATTTGTATTCTTAGCTCTTGGGTGCTCTATGTCAGTTATGTTTATTAACCATGTTCAAATATTCAACAGTTTTTACCTTTTTATTTTGATGTGCTTTTTCTGTCAGTGAGACTTGTACATGAAAATCTCCCACTGTATTGGGAATTTTATCTAATTATCCTTTTAATTCTGTTAATTTTTTCTATTTATTTGCAGTTTGTATTGTTATATGGGGCTTCCCAGGTGGCTCAGTAGTAAAGAATCTGTCTGCCAAGCAGGAAATGAGGGTTTGATCCCTGGACTGGGAAGATCTCCTGGAGGAGGAAGTGGCATCCTACTCCAGTATTCTTGCCAAGAAGATCCCATGGACAGAGGAGCCTGGCGGGCTGCAGTCCATGGGGTTGAAAAGAGTCAGACATGACTCAGAGATTGAGCATGCGTGTCACTTACATAAGTATAAATTTAGAATTATGTCATCCTTATGAACTGACTCCTTTAACGGTGTGGATTTTCCCTCTTTATCTCTGGTAGTACCTTTTCCCTTAAAGTCTACTTTGTTTGCTTTTATGTATTACATCAACTTCTTTTGGTTTAGGTTTTTCATTTTGTGTGTATATTTTTTTTCCTTTTCCTTACATTTACTTTATTTTTTAAGTAGCTGGGTTTTACTTTCTTTTATACTAATGTGACAATCTTTCTCTTAATTTAGGACATTTAGGTTACTTAGTTAATATAATTACTATATTTACTTTGAAACCAACCATTGTACTGTTTCTTTACTGTCTCATTCACGTGTTGCTTGTTTCCTCTACCTCAGGGTTATTAACTCTGAATTTTCCATTGTATCATGCATCACATTACTCTCATTTGTCATATGAAGGTGACTTTCTTATCTTTTGTAGGTAAAGATAGAGTTTTTAATACCCCATTGTGTGAACAAGGAATCGTTGGATTTGGAATTGGAATTGCAGTCACTGGTGCTACTGCCATAGCAGAAATTCAGTTTGCAGATTATATTTTCCCTGCTTTTGATCAGGTGAGAAAATTGCATTTTGCCATAATGGAGCATCTCTAAGGCAAGTCCATGAAGTTTGGAACTTTTAACTTCAGTCTCCTCCCCCCATCTTAGGAACTTTTTGTTACGTTTGAGCTTCTTTGTTATGGGCATATATTTAAAGATTGGATAAAATGGCTTAAGAAAATGGATGGGAATAAAAGGACTCATCATGAGATATACCTTCTCTCTTTTCCCTTCAGATTGTTAATGAAGCTGCCAAGTATCGCTACCGGTCTGGGGACCTTTTTAATTGTGGAAGCCTCACCATCCGGTCCCCCTGGGGCTGTGTCGGCCACGGGGCTCTCTATCATTCCCAGAGTCCAGAGGCTTTCTTTGCCCACTGCCCAGGAATCAAGGTATTCTCTCTGACGTACTTGGCTTGCTCTCCATTTGATGTTTCCATTTTGGTTCATTCTATTCCTATTAACTAATATGCTTATCTAGAGAAAAGCAATTAGAATTTTTGGAATTTATGTGAATTTAATTGTTTTTAAGAAAGAGAGCTTTTATTTCTTTTAGATTAAGCACCCAGCCTAGGTTTATAGACTGTTCTTCTTGAAGTGACAATGGCTTGACCCTAATGTTAATTTCATACACTTCAAATAATAAGACCAAGAACATAGTTTATCTTCCATCTCTTTCAAAGCTCTCTTTCTATTTTATTTTGCAATAAAAATCATATTTATTTATCAAAATAGCATATTTTACCAAGACATGAAAAATGAAAATGACCAAGTAAGATATACATTCCTATCTGTCTTTGGCACGTTTCACAAATTTGTTCAATAGAAAGGCCATACTTGCAAATTCCATTTGAGCAGAAAGCTCTGTTTCTTTCTTTTGTGTTTTTAAAATATTTTTATTGGAGTATAGGTGATTTACAGTGTTATTAGTTTCAGGTATACAGATAAGTGAATTAGTTAGACATATACATATATCCATGCTTTTTTTTTTAGATTCTTTTCCCATATATAGAACATTACAGAGAATTGAGTAGAGTTCCCTGTGCTAGACAGCAGGTTCTTAATGGTTATCTATTTTCTTAAGAAAAACTTTATTTTGTATTGGGGTACAGCCAGTTAACAATATTTTGATAGTTTCAGGTGAACGGCAAAGGGACTCAGCTATACATACACATGTATCAATTCTACCTCAAACTCCCCTCCCATCCATGCTGCCATATAACATTGAACAGAGTTCCATGTGCTATACAATAAGTCCTTGCTGGTTATCCATTAAAAATATAGCAGTGCGTAAAGCTCTGTTTCTTTCTAATGGAGCTTTCTCACTTAACAGTTGATTCTGGCGTCATTTTAATAAATCTACTGCTTAGACCATATTTCCATATTTACCTCACAGTCAGAGGAGTAGAACTTTTGCTTTTAGTCTGTTTCTTTTTAAATACAGTGACATAAGACTTTTTTTACCTTAGTGTGTTTTCTAGTCCAGGGTAAGGTAATACTTACTCAAGCAATTAATTTTGCAGCCTCTCTCTCTCTTATAGCTTTCCACAGTAATTTTAGGTCTTTTGATTAAAAAAAAAAATATATATATATATTTGCTTATTTTATGTCCTAATTTTTAATAATATTTTCTTTTTTATTTTCTGGAAAGCTTTCCAGTGAGCCATTATGGAAACTCATAGATATGTCTACCCAGGGCTTTATGCCTGTTTTTCAAAAACAGGAGTCATTTGTGGATGTGTGTGTGTTTTACTTCTTTTTCAACCAAATCAAAGTTGTAAAGTTTTGTAGTTAAGTAATGGTTTGCATAATTTTTCAATATAAGCTGCAAGTGGTAGTTTGGGACAGAAACATTTCAGTCAACAGTTACTTTTGTGCTTGAGCTGAAGATCAATTCATGTTTAATGGCTGTATTTTTAAGACCTCGCTCCCCTCCACATTTTCTCTTTTATTTTATCCTAAATGAGAATATACATATAGTATAAAAGGCTAAAAATGAACATGAAGAAGCAGATGAAGGAAAACAAAAATAGGAACATAAGATAAAGACATGGTGTGTTACAATGAGCTATTTATTTAGCAGTCTATTTTTAGAAAATAGTGAGATTTGTGCTATTTTATTTTTTAAATAAAAAGCCTTCACTAAAACTGTATAAAAAGTCAAATACAGTTTGCTTCAAGCAATCTTATTTGAGCCTTTGTGATAAATTCAGGTATATTTTGATGGTAACTCTTCCTATGAAACACTTAGGTGTATGCAGTTGTTTAAAAATGATTAAACTGGACAACAGCTTGTGATTTGAACCAAAGTGGTATAGAAGTTAAGAACCTGATGAGTCAGAACTGGTGAAAATGTCTGATGTAGCCCGTGATGTAACCTTGGGCAAGTTACTTGGTTCCTGCTTACACCTCATTCTTTTAATTTCTACGTTGGGGAAAATAATAATAGCTACTTCATGGAATTGCTATGAACAGTAGGTGAATTAATCCACATAATGAGTTTAGTCCAGTTAACACACTTGCTACCTGCTGCCTTTACTATCACTTTCCTCATTATCAACCTCATTCTCAAGAAAGTCCTGAGCCCTTTCTCCAGCTGGAAGTGTGTTGGATCCACACTTTCTTTTTGGTTTTGCAGTGAAATGAAAAAAAGAAAAAAGGGAAAGTGTTAGTCCCTCAGTCGTATCTGACTCTTCTGACCCCATGAGATGTACCCTACCAGGCTCCTTTGTCTATGGAATTTTCCAGGCAAGAATACTGGAGTGGATTGCCATTCCCTTCTCCAGGGGATCTTCCTGACCCAGGGATTGAACCTGGGTCTCCTGCATTGCAGGCAGATTCTTTACTGTCTGATCCACCAGAAACTTTCACAGTAACTACATGTTATATTACCTCGATCATAAANCTCCTTTGTCTATGGAATTTTCCAGGCAAGAATACTGGAGTGGATTGCCATTCCCTTCTCCAGGGGATCTTCCTGACCCAGGGATTGAACCTGGGTCTCCTGCATTGCAGGCAGATTCTTTACTGTCTGATCCACCAGAAACTTTCACAGTAACTACATGTTATATTACCTCGATCATAAAATTCAGTGGATTATTTTTCCACTTAAGAAGTGAAGGCCAGATTTATCATGGGAAAAGAGATTTTATTTAGCATGTTAAATTTAGAGAAGAAACTTGCATACCTTTGAAAGCAGCAGTAGAATATTAGCGGAAAAGACTTTAGAGGTCAATACAGGAAGATATTGACAACTTTACTCATTTGTTTTGGTGAGTGTTCTTTGTGGTTTCCTTTTATTTTTTAATGTATGTGCAAGTTTAGTTCCTTGAAAAAATAGCACTATCTTAATTACCAGAATATGGTGGCCATGTGATAAATATTTGTGGAACAAATGGAATTGTTTTGGACAATATGTAAATTTTATGATTAATAGTAATTAGTCTAAAAATACAAGATTTCTATATTAGTAACAATTGGTTATTTAAATTTTGACCCTTATAAGTGAGTTTACTGGGAGACATTTTCACTAAAATTGTCTATAAAAATAATCTGTTTTTGCAGGTGGTTGTACCCAGAAGCCCTTTCCAGGCCAAGGGACTTCTTTTATCATGCATAGAGGATAAAAATCCTTGTATATTTTTTGAACCTAAAATACTTTACAGGGCAGCAGGTAAAAGTTTCCTTTATTTTATATTTATAAATATCTTTATGTATTTTTTTGGCATAGATCAAAATTAGAATTTTTCTTTAATAAGCTTGATTTGTATTTCCATTTTGGAAAAAAATTCTGATTTCTTCTACACTTAGTTTGTCCTCATCTATATATTTTAAGTTAACTTTAGGGGAAATCCTGTAGCTATTTAAATCTTAATTTTGGAAACAAAGAAGCAATATGAAGTGGTAGCAAGAATGTAGGGATTATGTTTGGCTACACAGTAGATGTTAAGTGGATGTGAGTTGAATAAAAAGGTAAATGAACTCATTGTACTAAATAATAAATGCCCTTTTAGCCAAAGTGTGTTTATAGGTCTTCATCTAAACTAGGATTCCTTTGAGAGTGAAATTGTTGTTCAGTCACTCAGTCGTGTCTGACTCTTTGTGACCCCATGGACTGCAGCATACCAGGCTTCCCTGTCCTTTACCATCTCCCGGAGCTTGCTCAAACTCATGTCCATTGAGTTGGTGATGCCATCCAGCCATCTCATCCTCTGCTGTCCCCCTCTTCTCCTGCCTTCAGTCTTTCCCAGCATCAGGGTCTTTTCCAATGAGTCAGCTCTTCACATCAGGCCGCGAAAGTATTGGAGCTTCAGTTTCAGCCTCATTCCTTCAAAATGAGTATTCAGAGTTTATTTCCATTAGGATTGACTGGTTTGGTCTCCTTGCTGTCCAAGGGACTTCTAAAGAGTCTTCTCTAGCACCACAATTCAAAAGAGAGTGAAGGGGACACTGTTAAGCTATGACATAAGGTCTACACTGGGATGGGCATCTGAGGCAGATGAAGTGTGTGATCACCCTCCTTCTAGCTCAGAATCATCATTCTGTAAACACTCATCCATGATAGCTACTTTTTCAGCCATAAAGGACATTTAATCATCAAACTGTTTATTCTGCCTAAAGTGTATTTTTATTTTGAATTTGAGAAACATTGCTTTGGCAAATCATTCTTTTCCTTGAATAGTTAAACTGAGAAACATTTCGTTTATGGTGATGTGAATTATGTACATTTAAATACATGTGTAAAGATATGAAGTGTTCAGTTGTATATATTTGACAGTCTTATGTGTCTACATAACCACTATGTAAAATAAGACTGAGAAATTTTCATGGCTCCAGGAAGCTCCTTCCTACCTTCCTTCTGCCAATCCCTTCTCCTTACCCCCTTCTCCTTACTTTCTAATTGCTTTTAGCACAGATTAGCTGCACACAATTTTGGGGTTCATCTAAACAAATCAGTGCTGTATATATTCTTTTGTGTTTGCCTTATTTAGCTCAGCAGGATAGTTTTGAAATTCATTCATAATGTTACTTGTATCAGGGGTTTATTCCTTATTACTGAGTAGCATTCCCACTGTATGAATATTTCACAGTTTATCCTTTGTTGACAAACAAATGACCATCATTGTTTTTAGTTTTTGTCTGTTTTGTACAAGGCTGCTCTGGACATTCTTGCATAAGTGTTTTTGTGACCATGTTGTTTCTTTCTTTTTTAGAGGTGGTGGTGGGGAAATAAACATCTAGGAATAGAATTGGTGTGTCACAGAGTAGATGTAGGTTGAATGTTCTAAGACTGCTGAAGAGTTTTTCAGAGTGCATTGGCCATTTTACATTTCCCTTGGAAATTTGTCAGATTTTCAGTTGCTCTTAAGCATACTTTAAATTGAATCTATATACTTTTTAAGAGCTCTACTATTATCTGTCCCGTTATGGAATGAAAAGTTACTAACAAAACAATTTGTAATCTTAGGTGAAGAGGAGAACATCAGTGTCATACAGAGTAGCTGTCTGGTTTCTAATTACTTTGAATACTCTATGAGTATTATATTTGTCAGGCCAACCAATTCAAGCTAATCAATTAATACAGGTTTTTTTTTCTTTTTAGTATTTAATAATAGAGACTGAGTAAGAAACATTTGGAAAATATTCACTTTGTTATGGATTTTGAAATTGGGATGGGTGAGGAAAATGTTTAATGTTATAGGATTCCAGCTAAGAGAATGAGCTTGAGAAATTTGTTTCAGGTTTGGCGCTGGGAGTGATTATGAAAGAGCCAGATGAGGATTGCGACTCAAAAGCTTTTCCGCAATTTCCCTGTGATTGATTCTGTGCCGTTTCAGGGGCTCGCTTCTGTTGCTGTGTTGTGGCTTGGTTTTTCTGGCCACTGCCTGTGACTTGCAGGGCCTCAGTTCCTTGATGAGGAGTTGAACCTGAACCCTTGGCAGTGATAGTGCTGAGACCTAACCACTGGACTGCCAGGGAATTCCTTTAGGGACTCTTAACTGAACCTTTTCTTGATCCCACTTTTGGGTGTTAGTCCCTCGGTCAGGGCCAACTCTTTGTGACTCCATGGACTTTAGCCCATGTGGTTTGACTTGTCTGCTTCTAGGGATTTATTTCAGAGTATAACGGCACCCCACCCCAGTACTCTTGCCTGGAAAATCCAATGGACGGAGTAGCCTGGTGGGCTGCAGTCCATGGGGTCGCTAACAGTCGGACAGACTGAGCGACTTCACTTTCACTTTTCACTTTCATGCATTGGAGAAGGAAATGGCAACCCACTCCAGTATTCTTGCCTGGAGAATCCCAGGGATGGGGGAGCCTGGTGGGCTGCCGTCTATGGGGTCACACAGAGTCGGACACGACTGAAGTGACTTAGCAGCAGCAGCATACTGATAAAAGTCTGAGAAAATGATACCTTGGTACAAATGGCTCATCACAGCACCATTTATAAGAACAAGGACTGGAAACAGCCTATTTGCCCATCACTAGGGGACTTGGGTTGGTTGTGTAAATTAAACTGGTTCCATTTGATGGATTATACTTCAGATCTCTGCATACTCCCTGTCAGTCAGGGTCTGGTCAGGCCTCACAATAGTCCCACAGATAAAGTCCCTAAAAGAAGAGAGTCTCTTTGAGGAGGAACAAGAATAGACAGGGACAGCCCCTTTGAGACTTCAGACATTAGAATATCAGAGAGAGAATGCAAAAAAAGTAGGTTTTATATTTTAAAAAGACACTTGAAAACAGAAGTAGTAGACAAGCAAATTTGAATGTCTAGAATGTCTAGAAAAGAGAAATAAAAGATGAAGGAAAAGAAAATGCCCTCTGGTTTAACCAGAAATTACAAACAGATTAGAGAAAAATTAGTAAACTAAAAGATAAGGTAAAAAAAATAAAATTACCAGAAGGTCGTCTAGAGAAGCAAAGAGAAGGAGAATAGGAAAGATATTGAGTATGAAGGGAGAATGAGGAGGTCTGAATATGTCTAAAGAAGAGAGTTGAGTAAGATTCCTAATAATGTTCATTAATAGAATTTTGCTGACAAAGAAATTCCCTGTCGTCTTTTTGCTGCTCTATACGATTGGAACTAGATTGATACAATAGGAAATATTTCAGGGGCGCCTCAGCTATTACTTATTTTGCCCTCCAGCTGTTATTTTCCCAAATGTGGAGTCATGTTTTTTCTATGATTCTTGAAGCATTAAAAAGATACTAAGTCAGGAGTTCCTTAGGAAGCTAAAGTATTAAGCATCTAAAAAAAAAATACAACTTGCTAACTCAAAGATGTATTTTCCCTTAATGGAGAATTTTTATCTATATATCACTGAATCCTATTCAGAAATGGGTCAGTTATAGAGCATAACAGTTCTCCAAGGCGTTAGCTTGTGTGCACAGCTGTCTCCCAGTAGTTAATTTTTCAGCGTCTATTGGCCCTTTATTTTTCTGTGGGACATCTTCCCATGGGCACTGCTCTTAGTGTATTGCATTTGGTTCTGAAGAAGCTGAACTCCATCATCTCAGGGAATGGATATGTGGCTCCAGTCCAGCTGTTGTGACTTTTCTGGGACTTTCTGTATGGAGATGAAGCAGCACTTTCTTTGGGCAGTTTGCCTGGGGTGATGTGGGACTGCAGCCATGTCACTTGGTAAATGATGGTCTCTGGTAGAAGACTGTGAGGTCAAACACACGTGTTTACTGTGGGTGGAGAGAAACAGGAACCCAAAGCGAAAATCCGCGCCATTCCTGTTATTTAGGTTAGTCCCTAAACTTCCCTGAGCTCCTTATTTCTTTTGTTTAAAAATTATTTATATTTATTTATTTATTGGCTGTGCTGCATGGCATGTGGAATATTAGTTTCCTGATCAGGGATTGAACCTGTACCCCCTGTAGTGAAAGCACAGAGTCTTAACCACTGGACCACCAGGGAAGTCCCCTGAGTTCTTTATTTCTTGAATCTTAATTTGACTAATGAATTCCCCCGGGTCCTTCAATTTAATGTCATTGTAAGTCAAATCGCCTTTATGTTTCAGTCTTCCGTGTAAACTTTGCTGATAAAAATAGGTAACCTTGACTCATCTACTGATAGAGAAAAGATGCTCTCTTTTAAAATGAAAACATGCCCCCCCAGTTGGATTAGCAAAACAAACCGTGGCCTTTCACAGCTTGATGTAAATGCTGCTTTTGTCCTCAGGCTAAAGCAGGATGCTCATCTGTTTATAATAGTACTTATTACTTCCTAAGGTTGAGATAATCCATGTGCACTGTTTATGTACTTTACAAATACTTACATGCTAGACACAATGCAGTATTGTGTAGGTCAGTTGTTAATCCTCACAATAACCTTGCCAGAAATCGTTGCTATTGCTACTTTATCCATGAGGAACCTGAGGATGAAACAACTGCCCAAATCTGCACAAACAGGATTCAAATCCAGACAGTCCATCTCTCAAGTCGCGTACTGGGCATATAGTCACAGATGGTTCTATTTAATTGCCACAAAAGCTCTGCCAGGTGGTATTATCCAGAAACGGAAGCTGAAAGAGTTTAAGAAATTTGCTCACAGAGGAATGAGTGATAGAGTTGGGTTTTAAACCAAGATGTTCTGACCCCAGAGGTGGCTTTTTGTCAAAAAGCTTACCCTATTTTACATCCCATTTAAACACTATTGAGTAGAGGGCATCATTGAAACAATTTGCTTTGGTGTCGTAGTTTCATGCCAAGAAATATGCTATTAAAAAAAAAATTTCCTACAGAATTAAAATGATTCACTTTTTAATTGAATGGAAATATATGCTCTCAATAGCCATTCATAAGGCTGTGAATCCTTCCTACAGTGTATGGGCCAAGGTTTGACTGTATACTGACTGTGTTAGCTTCTCCACTGGCATAGGATTAATTTGCTTCTTTGAAAGTTATAAAAATTACATGACACAGTCCGCTGTAGTCACAGGTGCTCTGTGCTGTCCTTAAGGGACTTGGTCTCATGTTCCGAACTAGAGGCAAAGGCAGCTGGGAAATGTAGTTTTCCTGCATTTCAGGGAGAAGGGTAGAGCTGTGTGCCTGTCACAGCTCCTCTGAAACTCTTTAATCCCTCATTTTTGGACCTACTCCCCAAACACTGGTCTATATTCAAATATCTGTGCTGTGGTGACTCTCCTGTATGTCTGGTCTGCAACATTTAGAAAGGATTTCTTGTAGTTCAGCCACTAACTTTTTATAGTAACAAGATGGAAAAGAGGTCGGTCATCCATTCTTTAGACAGCAACTTTCTTGAATTTTATTTCTACCTATTTAGAATATACAATAGATATAAAACTTGTACCTTCTCAATCTGGAAGGAAAAAGGAAAGAGTCCCTGGGAACTCATATTCTGATTATGACATTTACACTTTTAGAAAATGGCAGAGGGACGTTTAGAAGAGGTGGATAGGGAAGAGCCATCTAGGCGGTGTAAAAAACATGTACAAAATAGGTTCAATTCAAAAAGAAAATGGGTCAGTCACATTATCACATGCAAGCATCTTGTGGAGAAGCTGTTCTTGTTTGCCTTTTGAACTTTTTGGGTTTATTTAATTGAATAATTCAGGACGTTAGTGATACTGAAGTAAATATGACTTTCATCTCTGATTCTTCCTAGTGTGGAGAAGTAAGACTAAAAGCTTTTGCTACCTTATTTCCTGAAATCATGCTACCCTTTCAGACAAAAACAGGTCATAATGATAGTGAAGATTTTCTTTTCTTCTCTTTTACGCAGATACACAGATTATATATGAATTCACACATTCTGAAGAGAAGAAAATTGTTTTAAGTAGTTTTTGAATGATAGTAGACATCAAAACTATTTCTGCCAAATGCCAGAGTACACAAAAAAGAATTTGTATTTTTTGTTATAAGTTTGTTTTGGTTGGCATCATTAAGTGCATTATTTTTGTGTCGACTAGAATGTTTAATACTAAGCATGCTCACTGATAAGAATTAAGTTCCATCCAGTTATAAGAGAAAATTCATTTGTTAGATGTTAGTTTTTAAATTAAAATGATGCATAGGATTTAAAAAAGCAAATAATGTTACCAAAAATAGTAGTATCTTACTTCAGCCTTTAGCAAATTCATTCTTCTTTCCCCACAGGCAATCATTTCTAGTAGTTTATTGTAATATTTTAGATCTTATTTGTATTAATAAATAATATGCTTACACAGCTTTTAAAAATTTTAAGCATTATTATTTAACTTTCTACATCATGAAAAACGCTGGGCTGGAAGAAGCACAAGCTGGAATCAAGATTGCCGGGAGAAATATCAATAACCTCAGATATGCAGATGACACCACCCTTATGGCAGAAAGTGAAGAGGAACTAAAAAGCCTCTTGATGAAACTGAAAAAGGAGAGTGAAAAAGTTGGCTTAAATCTCAACATTCAAAAAATGAAGATCATGGCATCTGGTCCCATCACTTCATGGGAAATGGATGGGGAAACAGTGTCTGACTTTATTTTTTGGGGGCTCCAAAATCACTGCAGATGGTGACTGCAGCCATGAAACTAGAAGATAGTTACTCCTTGGAAGAAAAGTTATGACCAACCTAGATAGCATATTCAAAAGCAGAGACATTACACGTCAACAAAGATCCGTCTAGTCAAGGCTATGGTTTTTCCAGTGGTCATGTATGGATGTGAGAGTTGGACTGTGAAGAAAACTGAACGCCAAAGAATTGATGCTTTTGAAGTGTGGTGTTGGAGAAGACTCTTGAGAGTCCCTTGGACTGCAAGGAGATCCAACCAGTCCATTCAGAAGGAGATCAGCCCTGGGATTTCTTTGGAGGGAATGATGCTGAAGCTGAAACTCTAGTACTTTGGCCACCTCATGTGGAGAGTTGACTCATTGGAATCGACTCTGATGCTGGGAGGGATTGGNGAGAAGACTCTTGAGAGTCCCTTGGACTGCAAGGAGATCCAACCAGTCCATTCAGAAGGAGATCAGCCCTGGGATTTCTTTGGAGGGAATGATGCTGAAGCTGAAACTCTAGTACTTTGGCCACCTCATGTGAAGAGTTGACTCATTGGAAACGACTCTGATGCTGGGAGGGATTGGGGGCAGGAGGAGAAGGGGATGACCGAAGATGAGATGGCTGGATGGCATCACTGACTCGATGGACCTGAGTCTGAGTGAACTCTGGGAGTTGGTGATGGACAGGGAGGCCTGGCATGATGTGATTCATGGGGTCACAAAGAGTTGGACACGACTGAGTGACTGAACTGAACTAAACTAGAATTTAGCCCATCACTTCATGGCAAATAGATGGAGAAACTGGAAGCAGTTGATAGATTTTATTTTCTTGGGCTCCAAAATCACTACGGATGGTGATCTCAGCAATGAAATTTAAAGATGCTTGTTTCTTGGAAGGAAAGCTGTGAAAAACCTAAACAGCATATTAAAAAGCAGAAACATCACTTTGCCAGCAAAGGTCTGTATAATCAAAGGTAAAGTTTTTCCAGCACTGAGGTATGGATGTGAGAATTGAACCATAAAGAAGGCTAAGTGCTGAAGAATTGATGTTTTCAAATTACCGTGCTGGAGAAGACTTGAGTCCCTTGGACTTCAAGGAGATCGAACCAGTCAATCCTAAAGGAAATCAACCCTGAATATTCATTGGAAGGCCTGTTACTGAAGCTTCAATAGTTTTGCCACCTGATGCGAAGAGCCGACTCATTGAAAAAGACCTTAATCTTTCCATCTGGGAAAGATTGCAGGAAAAAGAAGTGGGCAACAGAGGATGAGATGGTTAGAGAGCATCACTGACTCTGTGAATTTGAGCAAACTCTGGAGATAGCGGAAAGCAGAGGGACCTGGTGTGCTGCAGACCATGGGGTCCCAAAGAGTCGGACACGACTTAGTGACTGAACAACAGCGACACAAAGGATTTAGCCACCTTCTTTCCTGCAGCTCACGCCATGCATCCTCTTCAGAACATCCAAACTTTAAAATATCTCTATAGTGTTACAGTGGAATGCGAAGTCAAGTGGGCCTTAGAAAGCATCCCTACGAGCAAAGCTAGTGGAGGTGATGGAATTCCAGTGGAGCTGTTTCAAATCCTGAAAGATGATGCTATGAAAGTTGGCTACAGTCCATAGGGTCGCAAAGAGTCGGACACGACTGAAGTGACTAAGCACCGGCTTGTGTGTAGATTTTTTGCCCACATCTTGGGAGCAAAATGTAACACAGTTCCTGTTTCTAGTTTGTCTTCTTGCCTTTGTAGTTCAGCCACTCAGTCCTCTCCAACCCCATGGGCTACAACACAACAGGCTTCCCTGTCCTTCACCATCTCCTGCCTGTCCCTCATCTTCTTCCTATCTTAGGTTCTGCCAAGCACTTGCTGTTGTTTCATAAGAGAAGAGTAGTCCTCTCTCTAAAGAGAAAACTCTGTTTCATTTGGTATCAGTTTCCCTCCCTGTTGCTCCATATCCGTGCCTTTCTCCGTCATCACTTTTATATGAATGCTGAATCACACCATGATATTTTCAAAGACATTTTAAATAGTACCAAATTCAGTACGAGCCGTACCAACAGTGCATCCAACTCAGATGAAGGGAAGACAATGTGGGCTGCTGTGCTCAATTTCTCACATTTGCAAACAATGATGTCCCCATCAGGACATTTGATTCTAAGACACAATCCTAACGTCAGAGATATTAAAATATAGGAAATTATGCCTGTCTTAGGCGTCCTTTATGGCTCAGCTGGTAAAGAATCAGGCTGCAATGCGGGAGACTTGGGTTCAATCCCTGGGTTGGGAAGATCCCCTGGAGAAGGGAAAGGCTACCCACTCCAGTATTCTGGCCTGGAGAATTCCATGGACTGTATAGTCCATGCAGCTGCAAAGTGTTGGACACGACTGAGCGACTTTCACTTTTATGCATGTCTTAGAATTGGGTAAATAGAGTAGCAAATACCTGTATTGATTAGAATTCTTTCAACAAGAAAGTGACGGAAAACTCAACCCAGATTGACTTAAGTAATAGGAGTATACTGAGTTGTGCTGTTGTGCTGTCTTGTCTGATTCTTTGCAACCCATGGACTGCAGCCCACCAAGCTCTTCGGTCCATGGAATTTTCCAGGCAAGAACACTGGAGCAGGTTGCTGTTTCCTCCTCCAGGGGATCTTCCCAGCCCAGGGATCCAGCCCACGTCGCCTATGTTTCCTGCATTGGCAGGCATCTTCTTTTACCAAGTCCAAAAGTCCTTATATTAATGCAGCTTCAGGTATGGCTACATTCAAGACTCCAGGATAAAATCAAGACTCAGTTTCTCTTCATTTCTCTCTCTTTCTTCCATAGGGGTGGCTTCCGTCTAAGATTTCACTTGGTACAAGCTGGAGTCAGTGGCTCTAATCCTACTATCCTCTCTGGTTTCAAGTTCAGCTAAAAGGAGCAAGCACCTTTGTCCCAGAATTTTGAACCTGAGTCTCAGTATCGCTCATTGGCTCTGACAGGTCACCTGTCTGGCTCTGGTCATCATGGTTGTGGGGGAGCTGCTGAGTTACCTGCTGGAAGCCCAAGGGCTGCTGGGGCTGCAGAGGGAAATGACGAGGATGGACGTGGGGCCGCAAAAACAGCGCATGATTGACTGTGGGGAATTAGGTGAGAGAAGCCTTCCCAGGGCAAGCCTCCCCGGGTGGATTTGGTCCCTGCTTCTCCACACTGTGCAGCAGGAGGAGGCCTCCGCCGAGACCCACCCGCTCCATCTGAGTCAGCCTCGTGCGGCCTCCCTCCCAGGCCGCTGACACCGCACTGACTCAGCGGCTACGTGAGCTGGTTGCTGCCTGGAAAGTTAATAAGCCTGGGAGCCAAGACATTCCTCCTGTGACGGGGCTGGTGCCTCTAGTGGGTGGAATGAATGAAAAAGAGTGGGAGCACCATGGCTCCTAAAGCATTTATGAAGTCAAGAAGCTCGGAAAGCAAGGGAGGGGAAATCCACGGCAGCAGTGGGACCTGGTGATCCCCCAACACCAGCGCTGGTCCTTGGCAGGGGTGGGCAGGCGCTGTCCCCACCCCGGCCCCATCCACCTTCCAGCTCTGCCCATCTCTTTCCTTCAAATCTAAGGGTCAAGGAGCAGGACTGGAGGATCTGTCTGTCCCTTGGAGGGTAAGGGAGGAAGAGAAGAAGGAGGCTCGGTTAGGAGGGGGTCCTGGAGGACAGGAAATAGGGGAGACAGAGAGGGAAGACGGGGAGTGCTTGTCACAACCACTCAGAAACTGGATGGAGCACAAACACGGAGCACCTGCTCTCTGCCAGGTCCCCAGTTAGGGGGTGAGGCCTCCCCAACAAATAGGATTTGTCTCTGCCTTCAGGGAGCACAGAGTCTAGTCTGGACACAAAAAGAAAATTGTTCATCGTAACAGAATGTGATGGCACAGGGACCTAGGGTTTATTAAAGGAAGATACCCCGGGGGGAGAAGTGAAGGAGGTCATTGCCAAGCAGGAGGTCTCAGGTGAGTTTAGCCTTGACTGAGACTGGTGTGTGTGTGTGTGTGTGTGTGTGTGTCTGTGTCTGTGTGTGTGTCTGCAGGAATGGGTGGGCTCTGGACACAGCTCTGGAACGGTTCCCCTCGAATCAGGCTTTGGCTACTGGCTTTTGGGAGTGACAACCTGCCTGGCAAGGAGGCTCCTGCCAGCCAAGGACAATCCTCCACATGAGGGGACAGCTGGGGTGGCCACGAGGCCTCGGAGCCCTCACTCTCAGCAGCTGGAGGATGGGAGCACCAGCCTGGTGGAGCCACCTGGATGGGGTGGAGGGGAGGTGATGCCAATGGCCTCTGCTCTGATGTTCCTCATGCTGGATGTCTGATGGAGGATGGGGTAGCGAGCAGAAGGGAGCTGGGGGGCAGGGGACTTCCTGGAGGAGAAGGTCCTTCTGGGGCATCTTGTAGAACAGCTCAGGAGGTGGACAAGCAAAGAACGACCTAAGGGGTCAATGTGTGCAACAGTTATAGGAGCACGTAGCACTTTCTGGGAAGGCTAAGCTGTTTAGGGAGGACACTGGGCTGTCACAGGGCTGGCCAGGGCCAGGCCATGAAGGTCCTGTGTGCCATACTAAGAGACCAGGGATTCAAGTTCTTTTGAAAAGAACCGGAATCTCATGCAAGTGTAGAGAACGGGCGTGTAGACGTGGTGGAGCCTGGGGATGGGAGGGGGGATGAACTGGGAGACTAGGCTTAATATAAGTGCACTGCCATGGGTAAAACAGAAAGCGACTATACCTGCTGCATGGCACAGGGAGCTCGGCTCTGTGCTCTGCGATGACCCAGGAGGGCGGGGTGGGAAGGGGAAGGATGGGAGGGAAGCCAGGAGGGACCCTCTCCGGGGACCATGCATGCATGTATGTCTGTATATATATCGTTGCTGCTGCTGTTGTCCAGTCGCTAAGTCGTGTCCAGCTGTTTCGCGACCCCACTGACTGTAGCCAGCCAGGCTCCTCTGTCTATGGGGTTCTCCAGGCAAGAATGTTGGAGTGGGTAGCCATTTCCTTCTCCAGGGAATTTTCTCTACCCAGGGATCAAAACCATGTCTCCTGCATTGCCAGGTGGATGAAATGGCAACCCACTCTAGTATTCTTGCCTGGAGAATCCCATGGACAGAGGAGCCTCCAGTCCATAGGGTTGCAAAGAGTCGGACATGACTGAAGCGACGTAGCACACGCATAAGCCTCCCGGGTGGAGCTACTGGTAAAGAACCCAATGCATGTAGAAGTAAGGTGTGGGTTTGATCCCTGGGTCAGGAAGATGCCCTAGAGTAAGAAATGGTAATCCACTCCAGTATTCTTGCCTGGAGAATCCCATGGACAGAGGGGCCCGGCAGGCTGCAGTCTGTAGGATCACAAGAGTTGGACATGACTGAAGTGACTTAGCACATGCGCACGCATATATATGTGTGTGTATGTGTGTGTGTATATATATGTGTGTGTGTATATGTGTATGTATATGTGTGTGTATATATGTGTGTGTGTGTGTGTGTATATATGTGTGTGTATATATATGTGTGTGAAAGTCTCTCGGTAGTGTCCGACTCTTTGCGACCCCATGAACTGTATAGTTCTAGGCCAGAATACTGGAGTGGGTAGCATTTCCCTACCTAGGGATTGAACCCAGGTCTCCCACATTGCCAGCTGAGCCACCAGGGAAGCCCAAGAATACTCGAGTGGGCAGTCTATCCCTTCTCTAGCGAATCTTTCCAACCCAGGAATCAAACTGGGCTCTCCTGCATTGCAGGCAGGTTCCTTACCAACTGAGCTATCAGGGAAGCCTGGATATATGTACATATATAGCTGATTCACTTCATTGTTTGGCAGAAGCTGACAACACTATAAAGCAATTATACTCCAAAAAAAAGTAAAAAGGAACTGGACTCTCCTTCCACCCCACTTCAGCCCTTCCTGCAGACAGTCAGCACCATCACGGGGTGAGGCAGCCCAGCCCTGTTCGGGTGGGTGCAACCAAGGGCCCCAATGCTCTGCAGCACTGAAGTGGGCAGGAGGCCACCAGCAGGCAAATGGCCAGAGAGCGACGGCCAGAGAAAGGCTGTCTCCAGGCGCTGAGGGAAATGCAGGAGCAATTGAAAGTTGTTTTCTTGACGTAGGCATTTTAGAAATAGAAAGAAATGTCGTCACAAGGGAGTCCCATGGAGAGGAACGAACGCAGGATTTGGAGTCAGCAAAGCCAAAGGCCTGGGCCTGGGGCCCAGCACCACTGTGCCAGCTGGACAGCTCTGGGAAGGTCACTCGGCTCACCGAGGCCCTATTTCCACATCTGCACTGGGATCATATCTATTCCACGGGGTCAACTAAGAAAACATCCGTGTGTAAAAAAGGCTGTGCAAATATTAAGTTACTGTCGTTTTGCAGGAAAAAAAAAAAGCCCACAGCAAGAATTCCTCAGGTAGTTTTGACCCCAGTTCCCACTTGGCACTGATTAGGTTGGTCGGGGACTTACTGGATGACATAGAAAGTCAGCAGCAGAGCTAAGGTATCAACTCACCCGAGGACCAGCTCCAACATCGTCAGCAGAATCAGCTGAGATCCAGCTTCACTCTGCAGTTTAGATGGCCAAGGCATTCCCAGGAAGTCCCTTTCAGCACAGAATGTTCACGGTGGTTCCCGGGGGCAGCCCCAATATCCTCCAAAAGGTTGGCGAGACGTAGCAATAGCTGGATGAGGTTCCCAAGAGGCGGGGCAGAGAGGGAGACAAAGAACAGACATTTGGCCTCAGAACAGAAGAGGCTGTGCATTTCTCCACCCTTCCTGTGGCCACAGCCCTCCAACTCCCACCAATGTTTTCAAAATACTGGAGTCGGTAGCCATTCCCTTCTCCTGGGGATCTTCCGGACCCAGGGATTAAACCCAGGTCTCCTGCATTGCAGGCAGGTTCCTTACCATCTGAGCCATTAGGGAAGCCCTCAAAACAGATCTATGGAGATACAGTTCACATACCATAAAAGGATCCTCTTGAAGTGTACAGTTCAATGTTGTTGTGTTGTGGGTTTTTTGGTTTTTGTATCCACAGAGTGGCACAAAGATCACCACAACAAATTGTGGAATATTTTCATCTCCCCATAGAAGAGTTCCTAGTCGTTAGCAATCATTCCCTTCCCCCATCCCCACTGTCCTCCCAGTCCTAGGTAATCATGAATCTACTTTTGTTTGTTGTTGCTGACTCACTAAGTTTGCAACCCATGGTCTGTAGCCCACCAGGCTCCTCTCTTCATGGAATTTCCTAGGCAAGAATATTGGAGTGAGTTCCCATTTCCTTCTCCAGGGGATCTTCTGGACCCGGGGATTGAACCTGCATCTCCTGCATTGGCAGGTGGATTCTTTACCCCTGAGCCATCAGGGAAGCCCCAATCAACTACATTCCAATAAAAATTAAAACAAAAACAATGTATGAGGATCCCAATTTTTTACATCCTTGCCAGCACTTGTTATGATCTGTAATACATATAACAGCTATTCTAGTAGGTATGAAGAAATATCTCATTGTGTTTATCTTATTGTGATAAACTATGATATTTATCATTTTAACTGGTTGTAAGTAATTTGGTCACAATAAATGTATTCTTCTTTTTGGTTTTGACTTGCATTTTCCTAATGTCTAATGATGTTGAGCACCTTTTCATGTGCTTATTAACCATTTGTATATCTTCTTTGGGAAAATATCTCCTCAGATACATTACTGATTTTAAAACTGGATTGTCTGTTAACAGTGGAAACAGTGTCAGACTATTTTTTTAGGCTCCAAAATCACTGCAGATGATGATTGCAGCCATGAAATTAAAAGACTCCTTGGAAGAAAAGTTATGACCAGCCTAGACAGTATATTCAAAAGCAGAGACATTACTTTGCCGACTAAGGTCCGTCAAGTCAAGGCTATGGTTTTTCCTGTGGTCATGTTTGGATGTGAGAGTTGGACTGTGAAGAAAGCTGAGCACTGAAGAATTGATGCTTTTGAACTGTGGTGTTGAAGAAGACTCTTGAGAGTCCCTTGGACTGCAAGGAGATCCAACCAGTCCATTCTGAAGGAGATCAGTCCTGGGTGTTCTTTGGAAGGAATGATGCTAAAGCTGAAACTTCAGTACTTTGGCCACCTCAGGCAAAGAGTTGACTCATTGGAAAAGACTCTGATGCTGGGAGGGAATGGGGGCAAGAGGAGAAGGGGACAACAGAGGATGAGATGGCTGGATGGCATCACGGACTCGATGGACGTGAGTCTGAGTGAACTCCGGGAGTTGGTGATGGACAGGGAGGCCTGGCGTGCTGTGATTCATGGGGTCCGAAGAGTCGGACACGACTGAGCGACTGAACTGAACTGAACTGAACTGAAGAGTTCTTTGTATATTCTGGCTACAAGTCCCTTATTACAGATATGATTCATGAAGATTTTCTCCCATTCTGTGGGTTGTCTTTTCACTTTCTTGATGATAGTCTTAAGCATAAAAATTTTAACTTTTGATGAAGTCTAACGTATCTATGTTTTCTAGTTTGAGTTTTTGGTGTCATATTTAAAAAGGCTTTGTCTAACTCTAAGTCATGAACATTTACCCCTTTGTATTCTTCTCAGAGTTTTACAGCTTTGGTTATTTCATTTAGGTCTCTGATCCATTTTGAATTAGTTTTTACACAGGGTGTGAGGTAGGACTCAGATCTCGCTTTCCTGTGTGTGGCTATCCAGCCATCCCAGCATCATTTGTTAAAAAGGCTATTTGTTCCCTCGCTGGATTTTGTCACCCATGTCAAATATCACACTGCTTTTGAAGAAAGCAGTCCTGAAACAGTAATTTCTTTGTGCAGTTAGTACAACTTGTGATTCCTGGCAGGTGAAGGCAGCTTTTGTCCTCTCGTCACAGTTACCTCAGGGCCTGTGGTCTGAGGTGACTTGGTATCCAACGCGAATTCCTAGTATTTGATGTGTTAGTTGCTCAGTCGTGTCCAACTCTTTGTCACCCCCATGGACTGTAGCCTGCCAGGCTCCTCTGTCCAAGGCGTTCTGCAGATAAGAGTACAGGAGTGGGTCAGTTCAGTTCAGTTCAGTCACTCAGTCGTGTCCAACTCTTTGCAGCCCCATGAACTGCAGCATACCAGGCCTCCTTGTTCATCACCAACTCCCAGAGTTTACTCAAACTCATGTCCATCGAGTTGGTGATGCCATCCAGCCATCTCATCCTCTGCCGTCCCCTTCTCCTCCTGCCCCCAATCCCTCCCAACATCAGAGTCTTTTCCAATGAGTCAACTCTTCGCATGAGGTGGCCAAATCACTGAAGTTTCAGCTTTAGCATCATTCCTTCCAAAGAACACCCAGGGCTGATCTCCTTCAGAATGGACTGGTTGGATCTCCTTGCAGTCCAAAGAACACCCAGGGCTGATCTCCTTCAGAATGGACTGATTGGATCTCCTTGCAGTCCAAGGGACTCTCAAGAGTCTTCTCCAACACCACAGTTCAAAAGCATCACTTCTTCGGCGCTCAGCCTTCTTCACAGTCCAACTCTCACATCCGTATGTGACCTCTGGAAAAACCATAGCCTTGAATAGACGGACCTTTGTAGGCAATGTAATGTCTCTGCTTTTCAATATGCTATCTAGGTTGGTCATAACTTTTTTTCCAGGAGTGGGAGTGGGTAGCCATTCCCTTCTCCAGGGAATCTCCCCAACCTAGGGAATTGAACACAGGTCCCCTGAATTGGCAGCCAGATTCTTTATTGTCTGAGCTACCAGGGAAGAGAGGCAAAAAAAATAAAATAAAATAACTCAGATTGAATAACACAGACTGGGTGCCCCAGGTCTCCAAGTGGCTTGATGTGTTGCAATCTCTGGGGCCCAGAGTGGTGGTGGTGTTTCAGTTGTTCCATGTTTATCAAGAAAAGATAACTGAACATGCAATGAAGCTGCAACTTATAAGAATATGACATATTTGAAAACTTTTTAAAGCTTTTTGAAATCTTATAAAAAGCTCTTGACTGAATACTGTATGTGATACCATTCTTAAACTGTTTAACATACTTTTATTTTATTTTTTGAGGAAGAAGAGCTCCATTTTAAAATTTTGATTATTTCTTGCATTTGAAGTACTCCTTGATGACAACCTTGGCTTGAAACTCTTTGCCATAACCCTAAAAAAATAAAGAAAAAGCAATTTTACTAACATTCGGAAACTTGGCTAAGTTGTTAGCACTAGTTAAAGCAAAGCTTTAACAAAAATTAGCACATGTCTTTTGACAATGCTTTCCATCATTAAAATGTCTTATAGCGAACATTCAGTTCAG
This sequence comes from Oreotragus oreotragus, assembly GCA_006410675.1. Classification (NCBI taxonomy): domain Eukaryota; kingdom Metazoa; phylum Chordata; class Mammalia; order Artiodactyla; family Bovidae; genus Oreotragus; species Oreotragus oreotragus. Next base: position 177,928 of record SJYX01013174.1, read on the forward strand.
TTCAGTTGCTCAGTCATGTCCGACTCTTTGCGATGCCACGAACTGCAACATGGCAGGCCTCCCTGTCCATCACCAACTCGCGGAGTTAAAAATTACTCAGCTATTAAAAATAATGCATTTGAATCAGTTCTAATGAAGTGAATGAAACTGGAGCCTACTATACAGAGTGAAGTAAGTCAGAAAGAAAAACATCAATACAGTATATTAACGCATGTATATGGAATTTAGAAAGATGGTAACAATGACCCTATACGTGAGACAGCAAAAGAGACACAGATGTAAAGAACAGACCTTTGGACTCAGTGGGAGAAGGCAACGGTGGGATGATTTGTGAGAAAAGCATTGAAACATGTATATTACCATATGTGAAATAGATCGCCAGTCCAGGGTTGATGCATGAGACAGGGTGCTCAGGGCTGGTGCATTGGGACGACCCTGAGGGATGGGATGGGGCGGGATGTGAGAGGGAGGTTCGGGATGGGTGAAACATGTACACTCATGGCTGATTCATGTTGATGTATGGCAAAACCAATACAATATTGTAAAGCAATTAGCCTCTAATTAAAAGAAATAAATTTATTAAAAATAAATAAATAGTCTTAAGAAAGAAAAAAAAAAAGTCTTATAGCCATTTTCAGGGACCTTACTGACTTTCAGTGTTTTTAAGGCTTATAACATGGCTTTCCTCTTACCAACATTTTCCAAATTTCTGCAGAAACACATGCAGGTAAGCAGATTCATTGGTTGGATTTGTTTAACATATTTTTAAATTGTGGTAACATATACATCAGAGAAGGCAATGGCACCCCACTCCAGTACTCTTGCCTGGAAAAATCCCATGGATGGAGTGGGCTGCAGTCCATGGGGTCGCTAAGAGTCGGACACGACTAAGGGACTTCACTTTCACTTTTCACTTTCATGCATTGGAGAAGGAAATGGCAACCCACTCCAGTGTTCTTGCCTGGAGAATCCCAGGGACGGGGGAGCCTGGTGGGCTGCCGTCTATGGGGTTGCAAAGTCAGACATGACTGAAGTGACTTAGCAGCAGCAGCAACATATACATAACAGGAAATTCACTCTGGGACTTCCCTGGTGGTCCCGTGGTTAAGACTCTGGACTTCCAACTGAAGGAAACACGGGTTTAATCCCTGGTTGGGAAACTAAGGTCCCACAGGCCACAGTTCAGTTCAGTCCAGTTCAGTTCAGTCGCTCAGTCGTCTCCGACTCTTTGAGACCCCATGAATTGCAGCATGCCAGGCCTCCCTGTCCATCACCAACTCCCAGAGTTCACTCATACTCACGTCCATTGAGTCGGTCCATCCAGCCATCTCATCCTCTGTTGTCCCCTTCTCCTCCTGCCCCCAAATCCCTCCCAACATCAGAGTCTTTTCCAATGAGTCAACTCTTGGCATGAGGTGGCCAAAGTACTGGAGTTTCAGCTTTAGCATCATTCCTTCCAAAGAAATCCCAGGGCTGATCTTCAGAATGGACTGGTTGGATCTCCTTGCAGTCCAAGGGACTCTCAAGAGTCTTCTCCAACACCACAGTTCAAAAGCATCAGTTCTTCGATGCTCAGCTTTCTTCACAGTCCAACTCTCACATCCACACATGACCACTGGAAAAACCATAGCCTTGACTAGACGGACCTTTGTTGGCAAAGTAATGTCTCGGCTTTTGAAAATACTATCTAGGTTGGTCATAACTTTCCTTCCAAGGAGTAAGCGTCTTTTAATTTTATGGCTGCAGTCACCATCTGCAGTGATTTTGGAGCCCAGAAAAATAAAGTCTGACACTGTTTCGACTGTTTTCCCATCTATTTGCCATGAAGTGATGGGACCGGACGGAGAAGGCAATCGCACCCCACTCCAGTACTCTTGCCTGGAAAAATCCCATGGACGGAGGAGCCTGGTAGGCTGCAGTCCATGGGGTCGCTGAGTCAGATACTTCTGAGCGACTTCACTTTCACTTTTCACTTTCATGCATTGGAGAAGGAAATGGCAACCCACTCCAGTGTTCTTGCCTGGAGAATCCCAGGGACGGTGGAGCCTGACGGGCTGCCGTCTATGGGGTCGCACAGAGTCGGACACGACTGAAGCGACTTAGCAGCAGCACCAGCAGATGGGACTGGATGCCATGATCTTCATTTTCTGAATGTTGAGCTTTAAGCCACAGGCCACAAGGTGTGGCCAAAACAAACAAAAATGGACGTTAGCAATGTTTCAGCATGTGCTCAGTGCAGGACATTCACTCACACTGTTGTTCAGCCATCTCTGCCAGCCATCTCCAGAACTTTTCTATCCTCCCAAACTGAAACTTTGTACCCCTTACCTCCTAATTCCTCATCCCTCCTCCCCTCAGCCCCAGGAGACCACCCTTCTGCCTCTTGTCTCTGTGATGTTGACGGCTCCAGGTGCCTCACATAAGTGGGATCGTCCACGGTTTTGTTTACCTCCTTGATCTGGCTTCTTTCACGTGGTGTCATGTCTTCCAGGTTCAACCCTGTGGTCACACATGTCAGAATTTCCTGTAGCTGCTTTCCCACGCTTCCTTGGGAATTCCGTGAATCTCAGGATGAATCTACCCCTGAAGGTGATCTCGTTTGTTTTCCACACAATCAGAGGAAGCCGCGGTCTCTGGGGTGCCTCACAGCTGACTGGCACCCACTGCCTGCCCAGGGGCCTGACGGCCACTGCTGCCAGCCTGATGGGAAGCGCTGGGGTGGAGGCGAGCCTCGGGTCAGGGAGCACGGCCAGTATTGCTTGCGTTCTGTTCCCTTCTGCCCACCTCTGTGCCCGGGGCTTTCACGGAGATTCCTCTACTAGCCATTCATCCTCCCCACGTGGATTGAACGCCTGTTGGGTACCCGGCGCTGTGTGAGGTGCAGGAGGTACTGTGAGATAGGGCAGTCATGGGCTTTGCCTCCCTGGAAGTTATAACCTAGTGAGGGAAAGGCATTAAACCATCAACCACTCAATAAATAAATGTCTGCTTACAGTTGTGATGACTGGCAACCCACTCCAGTATTCTTGTCTGGAAAATCCCATGGACAGAGGAACCCGATAGGCTACAGTCCATGGGGTCACACAGAGTCAGACACGACTGGGCAACTTCACTTCACTTCGCTTCACTATGAAGTAAAAGATGTGTCGTGTCACAACTGTGTCAGTCGTGTCCGACACTGCGACCCCACAGGCTGTGGCTCACCAGGCACCTCCATCCGTGGCACTTCCCAGGCAAGAATACCGGAGTGGGCTGCCATTTCCTCCTCCGGGGATCTTCCTGGCCCAGGGATTGAACCTGCATCTCTTTTGTCTCTTGCTTTGGCAGGCAGGTTCTTTACCACTGCGCCACTTGGGAACCCCCATGAAGAAGGAGTGTAGAGTACAGTGCAAGCATCTAAAATGGGGGTGCCAGGCTGCAGAGGGGACCTGGGCTGTACTCAGAATCCACTGACTGACATGGCAGCCATGACCTAACGCTAGAATAAGGGTCACAGGCCCTGCATGCAAGGCATGCCAGGCTAACAGATGACTGGGTGGACTAGGCTCCCCTGGGTTTTGCATGTCCAGCACCCACTCTGGTCTCTGCTCTCTGCTCTTTTAGGAATTGTTGCCCCTGTTTCCAGGGTCTCTGGGGGCTCCTCCTTTGTGGTAGGAGATGTCAGGTAAACTGTGCTTTACTTTGGAGGGAAAATCATGACACATTCTGAACACCAGACCCCAAACCGTTCCTGAGATGTCAGGCCTTCGTATTTTCATGGCAATTGTCTCACACATCTGGCATCTGCTCCTTTCCACTCTCCAGGCCCTAGCTCATGATGTCATCAACATAGCATACTGTCTCATGTGACGATGAAGTGTTCAAGTCTGAGAACTGAAGAACCCTCAAAAGAGATAATGAAGTCCCGAGGCGAGATGGCAAAGGTGTGCCAATGACTCTGACAAATAAAATCACGGTTTCTGATTTTTTTTTTCTTGCTTCTTGCAGTACAAAAGATGGCATTTGCTACATCAATAACTCCATCTCAGGTGTCAGGGACTGTATTTATTTTCCCCGGCAACGATTCCACATCTGAAATAACAGCTGCAATTAGAGTCAACACATAATTACGTTTACAGTAACCCACTGGCATTCTCTGACACCCATCTGCCTTCTCCACTGGCCACACTGAGAGCAGGATGTGATAAAATCACCACCCAGGCTGTTTAAAGGCCTTGATGACACCATTAATCTCTCCAGTCCCCCAGGGGTGCAGTATTGCTTTTGGCTTATCACTTTAGTGAGGAGGGATCTCCATTTGACTTCTGGCCTCATCGAATCCCTTACTCTGCCAATCCGGGAGCCAGTACAGTAGTTCTGCCAGCGGCTGGGGATGCCGATTGCAGCTACAGATGCAGGGGCAGGGGACACAAAGCTTTGGAGACCCATGGGGACTGTTTGGCAGTCAGTCTAGTCAAACTCAATTTATTACCTGGAGAAGGATGTCCACATGCAGCCTCCTATGCCAAAATAATAGAACTGAGTCATTGACATGCCCGTCAGTAGAGAGGTGGCTAACTAAACTCTGATATATGCATGTAATTTTAATAGGATCCACTTAAAAAATATTCATTTATTTATTTGGCTGCACTGGGCCTTAGTCAGGGTGCATAGGATCTTCGATCTCACTGTGGCATGTGGGACCTTTTTAGTTGTGGCATGTGGGACCTTTTTTTTTATTGTGTCATGTGAACTCTTAGTTGTGACATGTGGAATCTAGTTCCCTGACCAGGGGTTGAACCCCTGGGCCCCTGCATTGGGAGAACATAGTCTTAGCCACTGGACCACCAGGGAAGTGGATCCACCCCCTTTAGTTCAGTTGCTCAGTCGTGTCCGACTCTTGGCGACCCCATGAACTGCAGCATGCCAGGCTTCCCTGTCCATCACCAACTCCCGGAGACCACTCAAACCCATGTCCATTGAGTCGATGATGCCATCCAACCATCTCATCCTCTGTCATCCCCTTTTCCTCCTGCCTTCAATCTTTCCCAGCATCAGGGTCTTTTCAAATGAGTCAGCTCTTCACATCAGGTGGCCAAAGTATTGGAGTTTCAGCTTCAACATCAGCCCTTCCAATGAATGCCCAGGACTGATCTCCTTTAGAATGGACTGGTTGGATCTCCTTGCAGTCCAGGGGACTCTCAAGAGTCTTCTCCAACACTATAGCTCAAAAGCATCAATTCTTCGGTGCTCAGCTTTCTTTATAGTCCAACTCTCACATCCATACATGACCACTGGAAAAATCATAGCCTTGACTAGATGACTTGACTTTGTTGACAAAGTAATGTCTCTGCTTTTCAGTATGCTGTCTAGGTTGGTCATAACTTTCCTTCCAAGGAGTGTCTTTTAATTTCATGGCTGCAGTCACCATCTGCAGTGATTTTGGAGCCCTGCAAAATAAAGTCAGCCACCGTTTCCCCCATCTATTTGCCATGAAGTGATGGGACTGGATGCCATAATCTTAGTTTTCTGAATGTTGAGCTTTAAGCCAACTTTTTCACTCTCCTCTTTCACTTTCATCAAGAGGTTCTTTAGTTCTTCTTCACCTTCTGCCATAAGGGTGGTGTCATCTGCATATCTGAAGTTATTGATATTTCTCCCGGCAATCTTGATTCCAGCTTGTGCTTCCTCCAGTCCAGCGTTTCTCATGATGTGCTCTGCATATAAGTTAAATTTGGAACCAGTCTGTTGTTCCATGCCCAGTTCTAACTGTTGCTTCCTGGCCTGCATACAGGTTTCTCAAAAGGCAGGTCAGGTGGACTGGTATTCCCATCTCTCTCAGAATTTTCCACAGTTTATTGTGATCTAAACAATGAAAGGCTTTGGCATAGTCAAAGAAGCAGAAATAGATGTTTTTCTGGAACTTTCTTGCTTTTTCCATGATCCATCAGATCTTGGCAATTTGATCTCTGGTTCCTCTGCCTTTTCTAAATCCAGCTTGAACATCTAGAAGTTCTCGGTTCACATATTGCTGAAGCCTGGCTTGGAGAATTTTGAGCATTACTTTACTAGCGTGTGAGATGAGTGCAATTGTGCAGTAAATTGAGCATTTTTCGGCATTGCCTTTCTTTGGGATTGAAAGGAAAACTGACCTTTTCCAGTCCTGTGGCCACTGCTGAGTTTTCCAAATTTGCTGGCACATTGAGTGTAGCACATTCACAGCATCATCTTTTAGGATCTGAAATAGCTCAACTGGAATTCCATCACCTCCACTAGTTTTATTCATAGTGATGCTTCCTAAGACCCACTTGACTTCACATTCCAGGATGTCTGGCTCTACCCACTAGGATCCATTTAAAACAATGAATATAATTTTTTTTTTAATGGATATGTGTTAAATGCTGATGTGGAAGGAGCTTCAAGAGAAAAAAGCCAGGTGCAAAATTGTGTAGTATGACCTTTTTCTTTTCTTTTCTTTTTTTTAGTAAAAACAAGATAGAAGAAACACTGGCCATACTTGGGGAAGAAAAAAACAACACGTCCATTGACTACTTGATCCACCTTAACTCACACCCGGATCAGTAGAGCCAAGTGGGCTAAAGTCAGAGATCTGCTGACCAGACTTGAAGGGTTTTTTCAGATATACAAACCAAGGAGGAACTTAGTGGGTGGGCCACTCATCTATTTATGGTCAATTAGTTACATCAGCCTCTGAAGGGCGATCATCTGGATAACTCCACTGGTCCCATCTATTATGACAACCATCCTATCACGATAACCATGCTCACTTTCCTCATTTGCTTTCTCCCACCCCAGGATCTCACATCCCCGCAGAAATAAGGAAGCCTTTTTCCCATCAGCAGCTCCCACCAAGGGCTGCTTAGTGGTGCTGCCACCGTGGTTTTTTGGGATCAGCTTCTGGGTACCAAAGAGTGTCATGTCCATTACATTCCATTAGGGAGGGTGACTTTATTTTGAAGGCAACTGGGAGCCACTGAAGTGTTTTCAGCAGTATAGGGTGATGCAATTTCTTTCTTTCTTTCTTTCTTTTTTTTCCTTGACTGTGCTGCACAGCTTGTGGGATCTTAGTTCCCTGACTAGGGATCAAACCCAGGCCCAGGCAGCAAAAGCACCAAGTTCTAACCATTAGACTACCAGAGAAGTCCCCTGGAAACGTGTATCTTAACAAGACTACTCCTGCCGTTCGATGGGAGTAGAGTGGAAGGGGTGAGACAGGAGAGAGGGGAGCAAGTGAGAATCGATGCCATGACCCCAGTAAGACTTCGACACATCCAGATGGTGGTCAAGTCCTGGAAAGTACAGGGCAGGTGGGTGTCACCATGGGGGACACTGGGAGATATGGGGTCCCCTGCATAAGGCATGGTGAGTGGGGGTACGCGGATGCGAGGGGAAGGGTTCATTGCTATACTTAGGCTGAATCTACCTCATGACTGCACTAGGAGGGGCAGGTCAAGAGTCAGATGGCTTGGAGCAAAGCAGGTCAAAATTTCCATTCTCAGGAGGAGGTGATGAGCAGTATGGGTTCATCCGGGCTTCCCAGGAGGCGCTAGGGTGAAGAACCCGCGTACCAATGCGGGAGACATAAGAAACGCAGGTTCGATCCCTGGGTCGGGAAGATCCCCTGGCATGGCAACCACTCCAGTACTCTTGCCTGGAGAATCCCCAGGACAGAGGAGCCTGGTGGGTTACAGTCCACAGGGCTGCAAACAGTTGGACTCAACTGAAGCATCTCAGCACGCACACAGGCACACATGGGCTCGTCCACTGCTACAAGTGACCAGATGCTACATTCCATGGGACCCCTGAGAAACCACATGAAGTGTGTCTCAGGAAAAGGGGGAAACAGGAAAAGCATCTTTCCATGGCTTCCACACTACATTGGCCAAGGGCTCACCTTAAGGAGTGAACTCTCCCTGTACTTCCAGGTCACTCCAGCACGGGCAGTCCCTGGGGTCCCCTAGTCTAAGTTGTGACAGCCACAGAGAGGATTGGGGTTTACGTGGTGCTGGCCTGGGACACAGCACAGTCAGGTCTTACCCTCACCTGTACCTGAAACTGGTCAGAGACTGCAGAGCAGGGTCATTGCAGCAATGGAGGGAATAAAAATTAGATGTGGCCGAGAGGATTTGAAGAGGTACACGTCGGTATACAGGAGGGATGCTCAGCTCTCAGTCACTAGCTGAAAGGAGATATGGTTTAAATTGAGCATTTGTAATGGAATGGATGCTGAAGTTTCTACCTGAATGCTTCCTTAAGAGAACATCCTTGACTCTCCTCTCTAAAGGACCCCAGTCACTCCATCATCCCATTCGTTCCCTAACACACGAATCATCTGCCATTGTGGATTGACTGACTCAGCATTCACCCCCCTCCACTCCACCCCACCCCCAGAATGACGGGCCAGGAAGCTAAAGCCTTCTGTTCCAGATCCCCTGGCTGCTCAGTCAGGCAGAGACATTTTCCCTGGCATGATTCCATAGCCGTTCTTTCATAAACACTTAAATCCCTTCATGATTAAGTTACCAGGACTCGTCTGGATTGAAGCCTTGAGCAGGATATCTTGTTTACTTATTGGCTTGTGTGTGCACGTTAAGTCGCTTCAGTCATGTCTGACTCTGTGCGATCCTATGAACTGTAGCCTGCCAGGTTCTTCTGTCCATGGGATTTCCAGGCAAGAATACTGGAGTGGGTTGCCATGGCCTCCTCTTGTTGTCTGACTTATCTCTCCCCCAACTCTGTCACTGAAGCTCCTGGACAAAAGTCACTCTTTTTTTTTTTTTTTCTCCACTGCATCCACAGAGCCTAACACAGTACCTGGTATAACAGGCTCAACCAGATTTCATCCAGATCTGCTGGATGAAAGTGGACGGATGGATGGATGCAGGTGGGAAGACTATGGCAGGTGAAAGAGGAGGAAGCAGTAGGCTATAAGGCTTGTTTCCCCGCCCTGTCAACTCTGAAATGCTCCAGGGCTGAGTCCTCGAATCTCCTTTCCTATCACCCTCACTTTAGGTAAGCTCCTTCAGTGTCATCAGTTTAACTTCATAGCTCCAGGCGTGACCTCTCCCTGGAACTTCTGACTCACATCCAAAACTACCCAACTTTTTCACACAGATGTTAACAGACATCTCAAACGTAACATATCCAAACAGAACACTTGGTTTCTCCTCCAAATCATCTCCTCCCACAGCCTTCCCGATCTCCTCTCTGTGAGGCATTTGGAGTCATCCCTGATACTTCTTTCTCCAGTATGTTTCTGGTTCAAACTTCAGCAGACCCTCGGGGCTCTACATAATGTACAGACACTCACCATTTCTCCTGACTCCCATCTCCCCAATCTAAGATACCATCCTATTTCAATCGGATTATTGCAGTAGTCTTTTTTTTTTTTTTTTAATAATAACAGTTTCATTTGTTTACTTATTTTTAGCCGTGCTGGGTCTTCGTTGCTGCTCGGGGTTTTCTCTGGTTGCGGCGAGTGGGGGCTACTCTTCGCTGCGCTGTGCAGGCTTCTCATTGTAGAGGCTTCTCTTGCTGCGGATCACAGGCTCTAGGGCATGAGGGCTTCAGCAGTTGTGGTGCGCGGGCTCAGCTGCTCCACGGCATCTGGTATCTTCCTGGATCAGGAGTCAAACCCTTGTCTCTTGCACTGGCAGGGGGATGCTCTACCCCAGGGAAGAGCCCCACAGAAGCCCTGCAATCGTCTTCTATATGGGGTGCTTATGTCCCCCCGTGTCACCTCTGACTCCAGCTCCAGCTGCAGCAGACAGGTGTGTGCGGGCTTAATTGGTCTGGAGCCAATGTGTCTCGCCTCTAGCACGCACCTTGCGTCTGTTTGCTTTTCGCCCAGAAGCCTCTTGCACTGACAGCCTCTCGCCTCAAGTGTGAGCTGCACATCTTTTCGCTTTCTGCCGCATCTGATGCAGCAGGAGTCTGCTCCTCCCGTGCACCCAGGACTGCAGTGTTAACACCCCAGTGGCAACACTCAACCACTGGGGGTCGAGGCAAGACGACTCTGGGAAACAGTCCGTGCCCTTTTCAAGGATCCTGGTAAATGCAAGCCCCCCTTGTCCACAGCAGCGATGGTGATAAAGCACCTTCTCTGAGCTTTGTCTCCTTTCCTTTCTCGTTGTCCTCACTTCCTCATGCCTGCTCCTGTGTCATCACTCTGAAAAGCTATGTACACAGAAGTCCTTGTCCCAGGACAATAACTGAGGCCTGACAGAATTTCCCCTTCTGCAGTTTCCACCTGCTACCCTCCCCTTTGGGCTTCCCTGGTGGCTCAGTAGCAAAGAATCCACCTGCCAATTGCAGGAGACATGGGTCCCATCCTTGGGTCAGGAAGATCCTCTGGAAAAGGAAATGGCAACTCACTCCAGTAGTCTTGCCTGGGGAATCCCATGGACAGAGGCGCCTGGTGGGCTACAGTCCATGGGGCTGCAAAAGAGTAAGAATCCCATGGACGGAGGAGCCTGGTGGGCTACAGTCCATGGGGTCACAAAGAGTTGGACATGACTGAAGTGACTGAGCAAGGATCTCCTTGGGGGTCTTTGCTCTGAAATTTGTCTCAAGGAGTTCCAGGTAAACCCTCAAGGACCTCAGAGCATTTAGAAAACCAAAACCTCTATAAGCCTGGTCCCTGCTGATCCCAAAGAAGAAAGGAGTTTGTCCCCTTCTGGTCCCAAGTCCCTGGGCATCACCAGCTCGGGGTGACCTGAGTCACCTCTGAGCACCAGCCAAACGGCTCGACAGCCAGCAACTCCACAGCTTGGAATCCATGGGGCGCTGGGAAGGGGCCTTGGGTGGCCTGGAGGTGGGCATGGCAGTGGTCCAAGCCTTCCCTTCCCAAGCTCCCAGCACAGGCACCCCAGCCCCTGCCCAGCAGCCCAGGCCCAGGCTACCGGGGGTGAGAGGTCGGGCCAGGCTCCCTTCCTCCTCCACAGGGAGGCAGCCCATTGCCTCCGGAGAGACTGGAGCCTCGCGGGTAGCCAGCAGCACCCCCGGTGGCACAGGAGACACGGCCCCAAGAGCAGGAGGGAAGGAAGCCCGGTCCCCATGGGCTTGACCGGCCGGCTCCGCTGTGCAGGCAGTCGGAGAGCTGTGCAGAGCTGCGGCGCAGGACCGAAGAGGTTAACGCGCATCTGCCTCCGAATGTTAATGTGTCTAGGTGATGTCAGTGGGAGCCGGGGAAGGAGAGAGGGGAGAGCGGTGGGGATCGCAGGCGGCGGAGACTGCCGGGCAGCCCGAGGAAGACCCCCCTGCAGGACTGCGGGGCTCCGGGAGCCCGGGCTTGGGACCGGCACGGGAGCCTGCGGCAGCCTGCGTGGGCGGACGAGCGAGCGGGCACCCGCGGCGCCGGCGGGATGGACCTGGAAGCCTCGCTGCTGCCCACCGGCCCCAATGCCAGCAACACCTCAGAGAGCCCGGATAACCTCACCTCGGCCGGTGAGACTCGCTGGAGGGCGGGCCTCCCTCCTCTGCGCCGCCGAGGGTGGGAAACGGGAAGGTTTCACCTCTGAGCTAAACTGCTTGCGAAACTTTATGCCAGTTCTTGGGAATGAGATGGGCAGTCTGCCCTCCCGGAGGGCCAGAGGAGAAGGGGACTACGGGGAGGAAGGGGCCGGGGCAGAAGCATGCTAGGAAGTGGTCTCGGATGTTGGCCAGCCGCGAGGGAGGCAGGGGAGGGCTGCTGAGGAGTTCCAAAAATGCTTTGCCGGAAAAATTCCAGGCTAGAAAAGCAAGAGAAACTGGAGGGCTGTATGTAGGGAGATGGCTGGAAGCTCACTCATTCACCCATTCCCTTGGTTTTTTCACTTGAACTACGTGATCTGGTGGGGTCTGAAACATCCTTACTGCCTCCTCCAAGAAAGAGGCGTGGGAAGGAATAATTCCCCTAGCCGCAAGGGGATTAACTTTGCTGGTGAAAGACGCTTCCTGACATTTCCAGCGCTGAGATGCCCTGGAATTCTAGCTTTGAAGGGGAAGAGAAGGAAGAAAACAGAGGAAAGGTTTGCATGGAGAAAATTCTCTGGTGGCTGGGCTGTGGCACACGGTTCAGTCTAGTCACTCAGAAAGCCCAGGTTCAGAAGATAGGGACTCAGGAGAGGGGAGGGCTGTGGGCCTGCTGGCCAAAAGCCTCCATGAGACAGTCACCCACAGAGATCCCCAGGAATCAGCGCACGGCTCCCAACCAGCGACTCCTAAAATGAAATGAGCAGGGCTGCAAATAGGAAACGAGGAAACACATGCTCGCGCCCACACATGCACAGACGTTCGTGTCCTGCTGGCTATTTCGATAATGTTTCCTGGTGGAGCCCCGAGGCCCACAGAACCGTTCTCTGCAGACAGCTGCGGTTCTTGACACTGCGCCTTCTGAGAAAACGCAGGAGGCAAAGGGACTGGTCCTTTAATGAACAGGTGGTGCAGGAGACTCTGGTGGGATTGAGCAGGGAGCCTGTGCAGGAGGGCACGGGTTACGTTTAGCAGCCATGTGGGCAGGGAAGATGGCAGGGAAGATTCCAGATGAAAGATGGGCCCTGAGCTGAAATGGCAGGTGGATGGAGAGGTGGGCAGGCGCGTGGCTGGAGGCTGAGCATGCCAGTAGGAGTTCAGCCCTCAGAGAGCAGAGTCCATGTCAATTGGTCGACCCTTGCTCCTTCTGTCCCCAGGGCTGCCTCCTCGCACAGGGAGCATCGCCTACATCAACATCATCATGCCTTCGGTGTTTGGTACCATTTGCCTCCTGGGCATTGTCGGGAACTCCACGGTCATCTTCGCGGTGGTGAAGAAGTCCAAACTGCACTGGTTCAGCAATGTCCCTGACATCTTCATCATCAACCTCTCGGTGGTGGACCTCCTCTTCCTCCTGGGCATGCCCTTTATGATCCACCAGCTCATGGGCAATGGAGTCTGGCACTTTGGTGAGACCATGTGCACTCTCATTACGGCCATGGACGCCAACAGTCAGTTCACCAGCACCTACATCCTGACCGCCATGGCCATTGACCGCTACCTGGCTACCGTCCACCCNTTCCTCCTGGGCATGCCCTTCATGATCCACCAGCTCATGGGCAATGGAGTCTGGCACTTTGGTGAGACCATGTGCACTCTCATCACGGCCATGGACGCCAACAGTCAGTTCACCAGCACCTACATCCTGACCGCCATGGCCATTGACCGCTACCTGGCTACCGTCCACCCCATCTCCTCCACCAAGTTCCGGAAGCCCTCTGTGGCCACCCTGGTGATCTGCCTCCTGTGGGCCCTGTCCTTCATCAGTATCACCCCCGTGTGGCTCTATGCCAGGCTGATCCCCTTCCCGGGGGGCACCGTGGGCTGCGGCATCCGCCTGCCCAACCCAGACACTGACCTCTACTGGTTCACCCTGTACCAGTTTTTCCTGGCCTTTGCCCTGCCCTTCATGGTCATCACGGCCGCCTACGTGAGGATCCTGCAGCGCATGACGTCCTCCGTGGCCCCCGCCTCTCAACGCAGCATCCGGCTGCGGACAAAGAGGGTGACCCGCACGGCCATCGCCATCTGCCTGGTCTTCTTTGTGTGCTGGGCACCCTACTACGTGCTTCAGCTGACCCAGCTGTCTCTTAGCCGCCCGACGCTCACCTTTGTCTACCTGTACAACGCGGCCATCAGCTTGGGCTATGCCAACAGCTGCCTCAATCCCTTTGTGTACATTGTGCTCTGTGAGACATTCCGGAAACGCCTGGTCCTGTCGGTGAAGCCAGCGGCCCAGGGGCAGCTCCGCGCCGTCAGCAATGCCCAGACTGCTGATGAGGAGAGGACAGAAAGCAAGGGTGCCTGAGGCTTCCCCCTGCCACCCTGGGCACCTTCACGTCAGGACTCCACAGCGGACCATGGGGAGAGACCCTGAGAGCAACCCAAGACCGCTCTGGGAGGTTGTGGGGAGACGGGGTGGTGAGCGGTGGTCACAGACCACTGGGGGGGCTTGGCGCCGGGCTTGGGGGCTCCAAGCATTAGAAATCTCCTTCCGAGAGCTGGATGGACCTTCAGGTTGAACAGACACTGACAGGAAGACTGGTTTAAATGTTCACTGAGCCCTACACCTGCTAGCTCTCAAATGTCTTTTTCCCAAGAGGAGAAGTAGAAGGCTTCTGGCCAAATTTGTTTAAAATCAGGCAGGGCTCGTGTGTGCGCAGCCGGCAGAGGGCCCTGGGGAGATGGGAACGGTGATAGAGCCTCAGTGCCCTTTCCTGTCTCTCACAGGTAGGATGGAAGGCAGCCTTTCTCCCAAGCTGGAGGATGATGAAGAATAAAGCATGCAGGCTCTCCAGGTTCATCCTGTGTCAATTTCCCTTTATCTCTAAGTGATGCATGTTTCTTTTGGGGGTGGGGATGGGGCTCTGAGCCCACACGAGTAAAAGCCCAATTTGCTAGGAGATCCCCTGCCCAGGAATGACAAGGCTATCTTGGGAGGGTGTGGGTGGGTGCTTTGAAATCAAGAAAAATGGGGAGGGGCAAGGGGACTTTGCAGCTGTGAGGACATTGTCTCCATGGGTGCATTCGTCAGTCACCAGATCCAGAGGGACACCCATCAGGGTCCTCCACGTTCAGGGTTCATTCTAAGGCCTGGAGCTTTGAACGTCGGCTTTTTGCTCCAGCCCTTTCTCTCTGAAGTTAAAAAAAAAAAAAAAAAAAAAACCAATAAAGGAAAATCTCCACCCACATCTCTCTGGATGCTCCTGTATAATTGCTTGGGCCTGGGGGTTGGGGGGAAGCGGTGAGGGTGGGTGGCCAAATAGGGAAGGAGGGGTCTCTTGGCTGTGGAATCCAGACCTTGGTTCAGGCTGCATTGTAGGAGGCAAGAAGCAGGGATCTGCTTGTCTAAACCCACAGGGAAGATCACACAGATGGAATTACTGTGAATTCATTAAACGGAAATTTCTCTGCCAGGCTTGTTCTCGGACTCGGCTTCCCATCTTCTGCTCAAAAGCACTTGGTTGTTACCATTGCCGGCTGTAACGAGTCCCACCCACCACCTCCTCCGCTGAGTCACAAGTTGCAGGGCTGGCTTCTTGGGGCAGCCTGAACCTGAGCCTGCCTCTTGCCGCGGCTGCGAAGATCGTGAGCCACGTTGAGCAGGAAGATTACAGATGGGGGCCGCTGGGCGGCAGCCAAGGATGCTGCGTCTCAGCTTCTTCAAGAGAGAAACCCGGAGCCAGGCGTCCTGCATGAAGACGTGGATGAGACAGTGGGAGTGAACTGTGACTCCTGATTCATCCAGACACATCCTTAAAGCAGGTGCATCAGCAGAGCCTCTTCTTGGTCCTTATTTTTCACTGCGGAGTTGCAGCCGGTAGCCTGTTTAGCAAACTTCTGGGCAGCTTCTTTGGGTCCTGGGGAGCTTTTTCTAATCATTAGTATTAGTATTTCCCTCTTGCATTCCATTCCACCCAGTGCACGGGGAGTTGGGGTGGTAAGGGGTGGGGATAGGTAGTTTTCCTTACCCTCTAAAGTGGGGTCACAGGTAAGCTCCAAATCTACTTGAGATGTACATCCGACCAAAGAAAAGAAACTCTTATGGGAGCCTTAAGGCAACCCCTACCCACTGATTCTGCAAAAGGAGGTTTTCCTGTATCTGGTTTGCCTGTGAAAGTCTTCCCTGGGTCTGTCTTCCCCACCCTCTCCCCCTTCAAGGAGGAATCTAGGAGAGGAAATAGGTGAGATGGCCTCTCCCAGGAAATGCAGGTGACCAAGGCTACAGGGGGGTGAGTGGGTGGGTGAATGACCTGCTGAAGGCCCCATAGACTCTCAATGCCATATTGAAAACTGAAGTTGAAGCAAAGTGGGTTGAGATAGGAACATGAGTGGTGGTGATGTAGATGGAACCGAGGGGAGAGGACTGGGGAGAGGTGAACTCATGGCTGGAGAGGGAAAAGGGGACAGAGAGGTTATGGGGGGGTGGGGGCAACTCTCACCAACATGGCTTTCCCCAGTCCAATCCAGCAGTCACCTGAACAGACTGGCGTCTACAGCAGTGGTCCAGGCAATGGAAACGTCCTGGATTAGAGCGGCAGCAGTGGCAGTGGAGAAAGAGGCACGTGTGTGAGATACATTTGTAAAGCAGAAGCCACAGGGCCTGGGATGAGCTGGCTGTGGAGGATGAAGGAGAAACAGAAACTTGGAAGTCATTGGCCTCTAGGGAGATGGGATGGTCTAAGGAAAGAGTGAGTGCAGAGTCAGAGGGAAAGAGGCTTGACATTTCCATGCAGAGGTTGAACAGAGAAGGAACAGTCAAGCCAGTAGAGACATCTCTAAGATGTAAGCAAGAAATGGCCAGAGAAGTAGAAGGAAATCAGAAATTGTGGCATCAGAGAAACAAGAGGAGTCATTTAAGGAGCAGTGGTTGGCTGGACCAAAGCTGTCCAGGAGGTCAGATGGATGAGGCGTGGAAGGGCCCATTGGATGTAAGATCATGGTGGTCACTGGGGACCACAGCTGGCTGGGGCTGAGCAGTGACACCCTCTTTTAGAGAAAGCAAATCCTCCCAAGTTTGCTGCAATCCCCACCACCACTCCCTACTGTCTAAAGCTTGGTCTGAGTCACTTTTGTTTCCCTTGATTCCTGAAAGTGTTTATACTTGCAACACTTGTTCGGGAGCAATAAGTACTATATTGCAGCATACTTATTTATTTATTTATTTTTATTTTGTTGGCGGCACCGCACAGCTTGTAGGGTCTTAGTTCCCCCACCAGTGATGGAACATGTGACATTGGCCGTGAAAGCACTGCGTCCAAACCACTGGACTGCCAGGGGATTTCCTGCAACATAATTTTAAAAAGGTGATTTTTAAATTTCTGCTAGACACAGAAAGCATACAACTGAACCATGTTCGTTGTTAATTATATTACTTTTCCTATCCTGTCCTCCATGAAGCTCCATGGGTTGCTCCAGGTTCTTTCCCTTCTCTGATTGATTGCAACTGACTTACAAGCCCTGCCTCTGCCCTGTGATTTGACCTCTCTGCTCCATGCCTGGGCTTCCCTGATGGCTCAGCAGTTAAGAATCCACCTGCCAATGCAGAAGATGAGAGTTCAGTCCCTGAGTCAGGAAGATCCCCTGGTGAAGGACAATAGCTACCCACTCCAGTATTCTTGCCCGGGAAATCCCATGGACAGAGGAACCTCACAGGCTACAGTCCAAAAGGTTGCAAAGAGTTAGACACAGCTAAGCAACTGAGCATGCACACACCCCGGTGCCTGCCTGAATCCTACCCACCTTCTACTCCAGCTCAGTTCCCTACCTCCACACAAAGCCGTCCCAGCCCTCTCCAGCCTGCAATGAGTCAGTTCTCTGGGCTCCTATAAAACTTCCAAGTTATGCCACTTATTAGGTGATTAATCTTGCTCTATGTCGACTTGAAATATTGCACAATGTGACAGTTGCGAGTCACGTTTTATTGGAGGGGCAGAATGAGGACTGCAGCCTGAAGACAGCACTTCGGTTAGCTCTGAGGCACTGCTCCAGAGAGGCAGGGGGAGGGCTAGTGTATATGTGATTTTGATAAAGGGGGAGTACATGCACAATGCAATCAAAGCACATATATTTTGCAGAAGCTTTCTGCTGGTCATGAGGAGCAGTCATCATCATGAAGGATTTTAGCGCTTTTCTAGATATGAGGAGGTACAAGATTTAGGCTCATAAAATTGGCTTCTGAACATATCTAACTCCCTGAAGACCCCCCATTAGCCCCACAGAGAGTGCCTCATTTCTGCTCTCCACTTTGAACTCCTTTCAGGGGTTGTTGAAAATCAGCAGCTGCAGCAGCACATGATTTAATCCTTGTAGAGGTAGATGGCAAGCACCCACAGCAAGTGCCAGTTTGTAGCTGATGCATTGAGTTAAAATTTATTATGAAAGAGTAGCCTTATATATCCTTTTAAAAAATGAAAATTCCAAAGTCTTAGAGTTAAGCAATGAGTCTTCCACATTATAAAGCTATTTACGACAGTAATTAAAGAAGTGGTAACATTTAACCTTTATAAAAATGTCACAGAATTCAAATCACAGCTTGAATCCTTGATGATGCAAGTGTCTTACACAGTGAAGGCTTGGTCAGTTTTAAGATAAAATTCCTCCATCTTCCAGAATGTCTCACAAAAGAGCTGAATATACCTCTGTGAGGACAGAAGGCAAGGATGCTAGCTCTGTGAATTGTCTCTTCTCGTGCGAACCCTAAAACTGATCCTAATCAATCAATCCTAATCAATTAACAGCAAATCCTAATCAATCAATGGAAAGGAGCTTAATGAGAAGACCAATAAGGTCCCCTTTGAATATGGAAAATGCAAAATTGTGTTTCCCTTCTATCTGTGTGTTTCCTTAAGAAACAGGTTTTAAAAAAATCAAAACAAAAACAGGACTTAAGCAGAAGTCTGCTGTGGGGAATTCTAGAAAACATTTTGCTTCCCTAACTAAAGGAAACAGATCAGGTTGGTAGCATCTGGGCTCTTCCTCCTTTCTCCCTGCCTTGAATGCAGATGCCTCAGCTGGAGCTGCAGCCACTCTCTTGAGATCATGAAGTGACAAGTATGAGAATGCAAACCAATGCTCTAAGGCTGATGGGTCAGGAAGACCAAGAGAACATGGGTCCCCAATGGCATCAATGACTTGATGAACCAACATCAACCTCCAGGCTTCTAGGTGTGCAAGAAAATGAATCCTTATTTGTTTAAGCAAATATTCTGTTAACCCTCCTGATAATGTCCTAAGCTTCCAACCTAAATCTTTCTGGTTTACAAAGTACAGACCCCACCCTAGCTCCATGGATGGGGCCCAGCTAGCTTTAACCAGTCACTATCCCATCTCCCGGGCTTCCCTGGTGGCTCAGAGGTTAAAGCGTCTGCCTCCAATGCAGGAGACCTGGGTTCAATCCCTGGGTCGGGAAGATCCCCTGGAGAAGGAAATGGCAACCCACTCCAGTATTCTCGCCTGGAGAATCCCATGGACGGAGGAGCCTGGTAGGCTACAGTCCAAGGGGTCACAAAGAGTTGGACACGACTGAGCGACTTCACCTTCACCATCCCATCTCCCTGTTCACAGTGGTTCATTCAGGGGAGGTGAGAACAACCAATGGGAAGTAAGAAGTCAGCCAGGACTTCTGGGAAGGAAAGTGTTGATTCTTCTCTGGAGCTACTGAACAGAGTAGCGNCCTCAGATTAAAAGTTATTCTATGTTTAATATTTTGAGGAATTGCTGTATGGTTTTCTGCAGTGGCTGCACTATTTTACGTTTTCACCAGCAGCACACAAAGGTCCCAGTTTCTCCACAGCCAACATTTGTTTTTCTCTGTGTGCTTGTTTTAACAGCCATTCTAACAGGTGTGCCTTCCATCCTGATTTTGAGTGTGCAATTCTTTGGCTCTTCTTTATCATCGTAGTAAATACACATACCTCTAAATAATACATTGCTCAGTTGTGCAAGTTTTAAAACTTTACTCCATTTCCAGAAGAGTCGGGTGGGGTAGGATGCGCAGGCCCCAGCGGCAGTGATTCCTGGCTTTTTGCAGGGAACTTGGAGGGGTGGCTTTTGGGGGCACAAGGCAGAAGGCGGCCCTCAGGATTCTCAGATGGGGGCCTGAGAATCCTGTGCTTATTAGACCTGCAGCCTCACTCCCAGAGGCCTTTGCAGGATCTCCTGGAACTCAGAAAAGGCAGACCGTGAATGAAGACGCTCAGCTGCAGTGGGCTGAGGGATGGAGGGGAAGGGAAGCGGCGGCGTCCACAGCCGGAGTCTCTCACCACCGCGAAACACGACAGAGGAGCCGCTCCTCCCACGCGTGCCATCTGCCGCATGGTCACCCTTCCGCCTCGTTCTATTGATAGGCTCGGGGAGAGTGTTCCACCTCAGCGCAAAACAAGTTGAGTCCAGTAAAAATCTGGACTCAAAAAATCTGGAGCTCAGTGTACTCAGAGTCTTACCGTCAGGGGAGGAGTTAGGCCCGGGGCTTCTGGGCCCTTCCAGTGTGCCCCAGAGCCTAACGGGTGGAGCTAGAAAGGAAGGTCAGAGGCATCTTGAGACAGGTGCTCAGAGGGAAAACGGCCCATGCAGTATGGCTCCGTGGAAAGACAAGTTCAAATCCTGACTCTTCCACTTACCTGCTGTGTGACCTGTGGGAAGTTACTTACCTTTTCTGAGCCTTGCTTGTTTCAGCTGTAAAGCGGAGATTCCTATTCTATTTGCAGATCAATTTGAGGACTAAAAAAGATACTGCATGTGATTCACTAGTACAGTTCCTGTTGTATGTTGTTGTTTAGTCGCTAAGTTGTATCCAACTCTTTGCCACCCACACGGACTGTAGCCCGCCAGGCTCCTCTGTCCATGGGATTCTCCAGGCAAGAATACTGGGGTGGGTTGCCATTNACCCCCAACCACCCGCCCCCAGACCTGACCTGGGAAGCACACGGCTCCATGAGCTGCCAGCAGCCAGCTTGGGGTAAAGCTAGGGTAAAACTTTTCCTGAGAATGAAGCCAGTTCAGAAGTATCAGAGCTGAAAGAGAGAGTGTGAGAATCAGTTGATATTGTTTGGGCCTTGATCATCCTTGCCTGAAGCTAGGATTCTCTTGAACTGTTTCATTATAGGAGTCAATAAGTTCCCTTTATTTTAACAGCTATTTCAGTTGGGCTTTCTATTATTTGCAATTAGGAAGTCCTGATAAGAAAGATGTGAACATTTTAGTTGCAGCATTTGAACTCTTAGTTTCAGCATGTGGGATCTGATCCCTCCTGTTGCAACTAAGATCCAGCACAGCCAAATAAAAAAGTTTTTTTTTTAAATATTAAAGAAAGATATGAACATTTTAAAGATTAGGTTGGTTGTGGACTTTGCCCAAAATTCATATGTGGAGACCCTAACCCATGTGATGGTATTGTACACGGGCCCTTAGGAGGTGATTATGATTATTATTTTTGGCTGTGTTGGGCCTTAGGCCATGCAGGGTCTTTCACTGCAGTGCACTGACCCTCCAGCTGCAGCTCTCAGACTCTAGCTATGGCACGCTGGCTTAGTTGCTCCAAGGAGTGTGGGATCTTAGCTCCCTGACCAGGGATGGAACCTGAGTCCCCTATATTGCCAGATGGATCCGTAACCACTGGACCCCTGAGAAGTCCTCGTGATTATGTTTAGATGAGGTCATGAGGGTGGGGCTTTCACGAGAGGATTAGAGCCCTGATAAGACCCTCTTTCTCCACTCACACACACCAAGGAGAGGCCACGTGAGGACGCAGTGAGAAGGCAGCCATTTACAAACCAGGAGAAGAGCTCTCACCAGGAAATAAATCAGCCAGCACTTTGATCTTGGACTTCCAGCCTCCAGAGCTGTGAGAAATTAATTGTCTATTGTTTAAGCCACCCAGTCTATGGTGTTTTGTTTTAGCAGCCCAAGCTAAGACAGTTGGTAAGAGCCTTTTTAGTTCTAAATGACAAATACCCAACTCAATTGATTTGAGCAAAAAATTCTGGCCTAGTTAGTGGAAAAGTTCAGGGCTTGCTAAGCTTTCAGTCATGACTGGATCCAACAGCTCAAGCTCTGTTCTCAGGACCGACTCTCCCTTTCTGTCTTCCCCATTCCCTCTCTCTCTCCATTGCTTGGCTCAGTTTTCCTCTCTGTTGCTGCCTTCTCGAGTGATGGGGTCCCAGTGGAGTAGCAAAGATGACCACCAGCAGTTTGTGAACTTGTATTGTCCTCACAGGCAGCAAACTACAGGATATTAGCCAGGACTTCAGTCCTCCCAGCTGACATGTTCTTGCCATCTTTCCCTCCAACATCTGTTTCAAAACCTGAAACAGCTTTTGAATGATCTGTGAGTTACCCACCTTCCCCTTCCACCCAACCAAGCATAAGATCTAGGAACATGGAACATTCTTATTGGCTGGAATAGCTCATATGTTCACCCGAGTAGGGTTATGTCACCGGCAGGCCCATTCTGTGTATATGTGTGTGTTGTAGTTCTGAAAAGAAAAAGAGAATTTATATCACCTTAAGTAGAAAGAAGTGCAATGGGCAAAAAGACAATAGACATCCCACCAGGAAGGGTCCCAATAATTAGAGAGGGTGGTGTGGAAAAGAGAATGGGCAAAGGACAGGTAGGAGAATCAAAGAAGATTGAGAGGCCAGCCAGGAAGCCAGGTGATTACTATGGAGAATTCTGCACAGGATCTTTAACCTTGAATCTGATGAAAACTCTGGATCCTTCCCCCTGAGCACACATTGGCACATGCACATAAAACACAGCAAATAAGTCTGGAAGGTTTATAATATCCTCCCCAGTGCCCGAAGAGGAACCCTGGTAATGTAGGCATCTGGGTATCTGACAGCCAAGTCAGACAGAAGACCCCAGACGGCTGTGAGGAGGCACAGTGCCCACTGTCAGAGTGAAAACAGGCAGGGCCTGCTAAGGACAGGACAGAACCTTAGGGACCTTCACCTTGCAGGGCTGGGCAGAAGAAGAGAAACCAGCAGAGGAACCTGGGGATCAGCTGGAGCGAGAAGAGGACGACCTGGAGGGCTCGACATCCTGGAAGTCAATGGAAAGGACCATTTCCAAGACACAGTGAGTAAGAGCGCCAGGTGCTGCAGAGAGGTCAAGTTGAGGGCTGAGAAGGATGTGTCATGGGTTGACTGTTGTCTTCCCAAAAGGTATGTCCAAGTCTTAAGCCTCAGCACCTGAGACTTTAACCCTTCCTGGGTCTTTGCAGATATCCAGATATAATTAATTTAAGGATCTCAGCATTAGATGATCCTGAACTCAGGGTGGGTCCTAAACCCTGTGAGCGATGCCCTTGGGTTTTTGTTTTGGCCTTTATGCTGTGCTGGGTCTTCACTGCTGCTTGTTGCAGTGAATGGGGAATACTCTCTAGCTGCGGTGCATGGCCTGCTCACTGGGGTGGCTGCTCTTGTTCTGGAGCAAAGGCTTTAGCACAGGAGTGGGCAGGCTTTAGTAGCTGGGCTCTTGGGCTCGAGAACGAGGGCTCAGTAATTATGGACTTAGCGGCCCCGAGGCACGTGGAATCTCCCCACACCAGAGACTGAGCCCATGTCCCTGCATTGGCAGGTGGATTCTTACCCACTGGGCCACCAGGGAGGCCCTAAATTATGTTTTATAAGAATCTCACTTGTTCTGCAGATTCAGTGCAATCCCTATTAAACTGTTGTTTTAGTCACGCAGTCGTGTCTGACTCTTTTGTGATTCCCTGGACTATATAGCCCGCCAGGCTCCTCTGTCCATGGGATTTTCCAGGTGAGAATACTGGAGCAGGTTGCCATTTCCTTCTCCATGACTTTGGGTTTTTATTAAAAGAGAAGGAGATTTTAGACACAGAGATACATGGAGGGCAAGCACGTGAAGCCTGAGGCAGAGACTAGAGTGATGCATCATGAGTCAAGAGACAGAAAGAGTGGGAGAGAGGCCTGGGATGTCTTCTCCCATGGAAGGTCCTGGAAGGAACATATCCTGTCCAACAACTTGATGTTGAGTTTTGGGGCCTTCAGAACTGTAAGAGAATAAATTTCTCTCTCTTTTTTGTTGTTTTCAGCTATCCAGTTTGGTACCTTGTCCCAGCAGGCCTAGGAAATGAATGCAGGGCTTGGATTTAGAAGTAGAGAGGTTGTTGGTCAACCTTGGTGGGTTCTGAAGCGTTAGGAACAACTCTCCCAGGATATTTTGACCATGGCGGGGAGGACAGCTATGGCAGAAGCAAAAGCAATGTCATTTAAAGAAAAGGTCTTTGAAAAAAACAAAACCGCTAATGAAAAAGTTGGTCCAAAATCAACAGGGTTGAAAGGACAGAACTCAGAACTTCAGGTGGAAGAAACTCATATAAAACTTCAGGTGGGAGAAACTCACCTGTATAAGCAGATGGACTGGGGTGATGCCAGTTGAAAGACATCCAGGTGCTTTCTCGGGTAATCTCCTTTCTTTTCTGCCTGAAGAGGCTTAGGAACGCAAAGAGGAAGAGGAAGTGAACATCCAAAAATATATTCCTGAGTGTAAAACAAGGGAACAACCTTGAAAGCCAATCTTTGCCAAGAAAGAAAAGGATGTTCTAAATAATGGAAACAGGCATTAAGATACTCAGACAGGCCTGGTGGGTGGCCTAGGTCACCCAGAGTTGTGTCCTGAGCCTGGAGAGAAGCAAGTCAGGGTATGATGCGGTGGGCATGGCCCCAGGACAACCATGCAGAAAGGCAGGGGCCAGGGACGTGGGAGATCCAACACGGGGTCTAGGTCCTCCTTCTGACCAAAGCCAGGGGTTGAAGGGACAGCTGAAAGTACTTGTTTCTTGACTCTTTTTCTATTTGAATCCCTGGGAGGAGATCCATATTGGGTGAGACCTGGGTGCAGCAGGTCAGAGGGGAGAAGAGCCACATGGAGGAGGGGAAATGGCCAGATGAATGACCCACACCCCACGGCTGCAGGTGTCCTGAAATAACTCAGGTCTGGCAGGGAGATGTGGAGGGGCTGAAGGGCCTGGGGGCCCTTAAGGTCTCAGGGCAGGATCCTTCCTGGGATCTCCCTGCTGGTCCCGTGGTGAAGACTCTGCGCTTCCAATGTAGGGGGTTGGGGTTCGATCTCTGGTTGGGGAACTGGGATCCCACATACTGGATGATGTGGCCAATTTTAAAAATTTATACGTGTATGAAAAAGAGAGCTATTACTCTTGTGGGGGACCTCACGCATGGGGCAAGATTCCAGCAGTGGGTGTCAGGGCACTCCAGAAGGCCCTCAGGTGACTACTCTGTGGACCCCGCCACCACCATCACGGACAGTGGCAGCAGAAAAAGAGGAGAAACTTAAAAGGGCTGAGCATGCACCCTAAGAGAACTGAGTCATCCACTGGAGACAAATGAAGCTGGAAGACGCTGTGGCACCATGAATCGGCAGATTAGGGCTCCTTCCTACTTCCCCGCAGGGAGCAGGGGCTCATCAACTCAGCCACAGGCGACCGAGAAGCATTTTTTTCTTGAATGTTAATCTGTGCTCCTGCTTCCCAGGCCACGGTCACCCTGGCAGGGCTCCAGAGGCTGGGAGCAACGATTCTGCGGCTGCTGGAGGGGGTGGGGGCAGGGCTTGCGGCAGAGGTTTCTTGGGGGTCTGGAATGTGGAGATGAAACGTTAGTATGAGTGGAGCATGATTCCCCAGGGACTCTCCAGGGATGGCTGCCTCAGGGGGAGGATGTAGGAAAATCAAATTCAAGAGTACAAATCAGTACTGTCACATACCCGGAGGCTAAGGAGAAGCACCAGGTGAGAGAGAGACCTGGGCTATTGGATTTTAAAAGTGACAGTCTGAGAGCCTGCCCCTCAGTTCACTTAATCCTCCCCAAAGTGCTAGGTGTTTGTACAGAACACAAACAAAATCCAGAGGCACCATTTCCCCATGTTTGTGTTCTGAGGCTGAGGTTCACACCAGGTCAGGAGCCATAGCTGGTTTGGATCAGAACCTCCACATCCCGCGTGCCCCCACTTAGCCCACTGCCTGATTAAAGGAAGAAGGGACAGGTGATGCTGGTAGGTCACGTCCCCATAGACCCTTCTGCTTTGCTGTTGTTGTTTAGTTGCTAAGTTGTGTCTGACTCTTTTGCGACTCCATGGATTGTAGCACGCCAGCCTCCTCTGTCCATGAGATTTTCCCAGGCAAGAATACTGGAGTGGGTTGCCATATCCTTCTCCAGTGGATCCTTCTGACCCAGGGGTCGAACCTGCATCTCCTGCGTTGGCAGGTATATTCTTTACCATCTGAGCCACCAGGGAAGCCCTGATCCCTCTGCTTAGGGGGAGATTTAAAGTTGGCTGCCATCTCGTCCTAGAGGAGCCAGCCCTCTGTTGCCTGGTTTGCTTCTCTAAATTGTCTCCTGGGATCGAGGGTGAGAATGTGAGCCTGAGACCCAGACAGAAGCCCGTTCATACTCCTGTATGGAGATTTTGGGCAAAGCATATAAACTGTGGAGCCTTATGGGGACAATAATTCCCACCTTACTGAGCAGTTAAAAGGTTCAGAGGAGGGCGTGCACACCGTGTGTCCAGCATTGATGCAGGAGCAGGTAAAAGCAGTTAAACTTAGCTCTGCCTTCCATCCTTCTGCCGCCCCCTCTCCCAACTCTAACCCAGTCAGCACGTTCAGGGTTAAATACCCTGCAGGAAGCAGAGCAAAGTGACTCAGAACCGGAAATTGGTTTGCGGGGCCAGCTCAAGCAAGCTCCCCCTGACCTTGACCTTCGGCAATCCTAAAGAAACAAAAATTTAGAGAGAGGTTAAAGCGTCTGCCTCCAATGCGGGAGACCTGGGTTCAATCCCTGACTCTTATACACATCTCCCCCCCGGCTCCTGGCAGCAGGGGAATGGGGTTGCCACAGCAACGAGCTGCTTCCCAAGTCCACTCATTATATGGTTTTTGAATCTGACTTCCTCCTGTGTATACATCTTGCAACTCCATTCCCCGTCTTGCCACCAACTCACCGCCTTGGGCTTCTCCCCTCCCTTCAAGACCTGGCTCTGGGATGGGAAAGTATTTACTTAGTTTGCCTCTGCTGCAGGAAAGGGGTCACCTTCCAGGGCCCAAGAGTGGGCTCTTGTCTAACACTTGGAAATGAATGGTCTGACCAACCAAGAGACTTTCCTGGGAAGGGGCACTGGGGCGGACAGCAGGAGGGTAAGGGAACCCAGGAGGCCTGCTCTGCCACCTGTGGCTCACAGTCTTGGGGTTTACGGTAATGGGATTAGTTTCCAGGCTGTATCTGGTCAATCCTTCTGACTCAATGTCCTTCCTGGAGGCCCACGCACCACTCAGTCAAGATGGAGTCCATTGAGGAGGATTCTGGGAAGTTGGTAGGACACGCAGTGTCTCCTTTTGACCTTTCCCAAATTCTTCCGGTTGGTGGTGACTTGTTAGTTCAGTGTTTCTTACCAGGACCTCCTGTTATAAAATAACTCATGCAAATGGTTACTGTGGTGTCTGGCCAGGGTGGGCAGTTTCAGTCAGTGTTCCCCTAACATAATGGGAAGAGCCCCCTCTTCCTCTGTAGCCAACTGGTCAACTTCCTTGGGGAGCAGTTTGGCAGACGGGAAGTGCATATCCTTTGACTTCATAGCTCGGGGGTTTAACCCTGGCGTTGTGGCATTGTCTGGGAGCCACCTTTGTATCACTGGTTAAACATCAGCTGTGGCTTGAGAGTGCTACGTGGGTGTAGGAACAGCAAGCCAGATTCCATGCGCCCCCGTGGGAAGATGTACTGTAGTTGTGTGGTTTCTAAGTCATGTCGAACTCTCTGCAACCCCATGGACTGTAGCCCGCCAGGCTCCTCTGTCCATGGGATTTCCCAGGCAAGAACACTGGAGCGGGTTGCCATTTCCTTCTCATAGTTAAGTTCAAAAGGCCAGTTGTTCAAACTCATAAAAACAGAGAGTAGAATGGCGATTGCAGGGGCTGGGGGAGGGGTAGATGGGGAGNGCCCGCCAGGCTCCTCTGTCCATGGGATTTCCCAGGCAAGAACACTGGAGCGGGTTGCCATTTCCTTCTCATAGTTAAGTTCAAAAGGCCAGTTGTTCAAACTCATAAAAACAGAGAGTAGAATGGCGATTGCAGGGGCTGGGGGAGGGGTAGATGGGGAGATAGAGTTTCAGTTCTGGAGACCGGCTACACGTCAGCCTGAATGTACTTAACCCGACTGAACTGTCCACTTAGAAATGGTTAAGGTGGTAAATTTTATGGTACGTGGATTTTACCACAATTTTAAAGAAATGCCAGTTGCAGAATAGAATCAATAGTTACAGCGTGATCTTGTTAGTGTGCCTTTCTAAAGGGTTCTGAAATTATGGAAGGTGACAAAATAAGCTATCAGTGGTTACTTTTCTTTGGCTGCACTGGGTCTTTGTCATGGTGCATGGGCCCTAGAGCTCAGGGGTTTAGTAGTTGCCACACGTGGGCTTGGTTGCCCTGCAGCATGTGGGATCTTAGTTCCTGGACTAGGGATTGAACCCACATCCTGTGCAATGGAAGGCTGATTCTCAACCACTGGACTGCCAGGAAAGTCCCTCATTGGTTACTTTTGCAGTTGGAAAGAACTCAGGGGGGAAAAGATGTTATTTTTTCATTTATTCCTTTCTGCAGAGTTTCTGCAAAGTTTAAATATATATAAAATTAGGATCTATTATTTTTATAATTTCAACAAGTTAGTACAAACAAGGTGATGATATTCAGTTACCTGGTCTCTAGAAAGCAGGCATTAATTCAATAGATGTTTATTGAGATGCTGTGCCAAGTACAAGGGTCCAGGGGAGAGCAGGCAGCCGGGATGGTCTCTGCCCTTGTGGGATTTACACTCCTCCAGAGAGACAGTCCTGGCCATGGCTGGTGACTGACATGAGCTGTGATGAAGAGCAAGGGCGTGCTTTCCCCATATGGTCATTTCATCTCACACCTCTGAGGAGGTGACATTTAAGCTGAGACATGAAGGATGAAAAGGAACCAGCAGGGAGGAAGGAGGAAAGGGCATCCAGGCACAGAAGCGAGAGTGCAAAGATCCAGACAGCCCAAAAGAGAAGGTCAGCATGTCAGAAACAGGCAGCAGAGGGCAAGGACTGCGCTCCCAGGCAAAGGCACAGCAGGAGTCTAAGCGGGAGAGTGATATGATCGGTTTATGTTTTAGAACCATCACCGTGACTGCTGGGGTTGGAGACTGGGCAAGAGGGGCAGCCGACAGACAAGATAATGATGTCTTTATTAGCTTCCTGCTGAATGACAGCGATGAGGATTTTGGTTTTAGACAAGGCCTGAAAATTGCTGGTAATGACTGGAAGAGGTTAGAAGAGTGCACATTTTAAATGGCTCTTAAGTGCACACACAACTGATGACATTATTGTCTTCGCCGGGCTTGCAGACAGGAGGGTTGCAGCTGGCTCCTCTCGCTCTCAGGAGCCTGTGAATCAGTGGGATCCAGTCAAATGCAGGTTCTCATTTGGCAGGTCAGGCCGGAAGGGGCCTGAGACTCTGCATTTCTGGCCATTTCCCAGGAGATGCCAAACCAGGTACCACACTTGGAAGAGCAGTTTATGAAGGACTTTCATTTTCAAAGTTGCTGTAATGTTCAAATTCCTTTTTTAAAAGCATGCTTTGCTTTGTGCTGGAAAATAATAACAGTTATCAAGGCTCTCAATCAAGGNAGATGCCAAACCAGGTACCACACTTGGAAGAGCAGTTTATGAAGGACTTTCATTTTCAAAGTTGCTGTAATGTTCAAATTCCTTTTTTAAAAGCATGCTTTGCTTTGTGCTGGAAAATAATAACAGTTATCAAGGCTCTCAATCAAGGCTCTTAATAACAGTCAAAAGGCTCTCAAAACCACCTGCTTGAGACGGCTTCCGACAAAGCAGAGGAACAGATTAGAAAGGGCAGTCTCTGGCTAGGCCACCAGGAGGAGGACAAGGCCACCCAGCCGTCAGCTCACCTCCTCCCTGATGAAACTCTTGGCTCCAGTGCAAAACAAAGAGGAAACAACATTTAAGTAGACATCGTGTGCGTGTCGGGGCTTGGTTGACTCTACGACCCCGCGGACTCTACCCGACCAGGCTCCTCTGTCCGTGGAATTCTCCAGGCAGGAATACTGCAGTCGGTTGCCATTTCCTTCTCCGGGGGATATTCCGTGCCCAGGGATTGAAACTGAGTCTGTGGCATCTCCTGAGCTGGCACGCGGATTCTTTACCACCTCAGAAGCCCCTGGGGCCAGATTACTTGGGTTAAAAATCTCAGCTCTGTCACTCTCTAGCTTTGTAAACTTGGACAGATTGTTTAAGCTCCCCAATCCTCAGTTTCCTCCTCTGAAAAATGGAGATAATAATAGCTAAGAGTGTTGTAAAGATTAAATGAGTCCTTGGGCTCATAGTGTCTTTACCTGCAAATTGGGTATTTAATATTCCTGGGCTCACAGAGTTGGGGAGATTAAATAATAATAGCTAGTGCTTTAATAGTCTCATTTAGAATGATCAGCATGTAATGAGGCTATTAAAGCACCAGCTATTATTATTTGATCCTCCCAACAACTCTATGAGCCCAGGAATAGTAAATACCCATTTTGCAGGAAAAGACACTGAAGTTGGCAGCGATGGCACTCGGCTCTGGGACAGGGACAGCTCGTGGCTTCTCTGCTCTTCGGATAGCTCTCCATCCCAGAGGAGGGACCCTGGGAGAGGGCAGCCATCCAGATGCAGCTGATGCCGCCAGAATCCCATTTTCTGTAGCACCTCAGGGGCCCCATGCCATCCCAGGTATCACAAGCAGACCTGGTCTTCCCTCTGACCTAAAACAGCCACCTGTGCAGAAACTAGAGGCCACAGGTAAAGGTTCAAGGCAGGTGGGTGCTCAGCCTGCAGCATTCCCAGCTGCTCACTCACTTGTCATCTCTAAGGCAGAGTTTCAAAATGAAACTCAGCCGGCAGGGGCCACATTCAAACAAGACCACGCTATCTGCCTTCTGCACAGCAGCCTCTGCAAGATGAAAAGGGTTTCTGAGATGAGAAGGCAGGCCGCCTCCATCTATTTTACTTAATCCCGCTGGTTGGATGCAAATTGCTTTCTCACACTGATGCAAAAGAATGCTGGTGGGTGGGATGCAGTGACTGGAGTTCGCAGCTGAAAGATGGCACGAGGGTGGGCAGCTGCCCTAAGAGGACCCCGGGGCCTCATGTAGGGCAGAGGGCAGCCACCAAGTGCCTTCTCCTCTTCTCCTCCCTGACTCTCCACCTCGCCTTCCCCTCTACCCCTGTGAGGACTTTGCAGAGTGTGGGAGTCAGAATTTTCCTCAGCCTTTGTCTGGGTCAGGAACACCTGGAAGCCTTTTGATGCACTAGAATATCTCTTGGCTCCTAGGCCACAGAGGGTCAGCTTCTGGGAGGGGATCCCACAAGAGGCTCAGGGACAGGGAGCCTGTGTTGACCCCCCTGAGTCGAGTGGGTTGAAGAGAGGTGAAGTCTGATTCTGGGTGTGTGCATGCTAAGTCACTTCCGTTGTGTCTGACTCTTTGCAACCCTATGGACTGTAGCCTGCCACACTCCTCTGTCCATGGGATTCTCCAAGCAAGAATACTGGAGTGGGTTGCCATGCCCTCCTTCGGGGATCTTCCCAACCAAGAGATCGAACCAAGATCTCCTGTGTCTTCTGCATTCCAGGCGGAATCTTTACCGCTGAGCCACTGCAAGCCCCTGATTCTGGGTGCTCAACTCCAATTTGTATTTTACTTGTGTTTATGTTTATGTATGTTCATGTGTTTATGTATGTGAATGCTTATTGGTACTCTCTTCATTACCCAAAAAACTTGAGATGGCTTAGAAAAATGTGTGCGATGTCAAGGAATAAAAAAGATAGCTTTGGGAATTGAAGGTAATGTAAAAAAATAAAATGAAAGATGGACTTCCCTGGTGGTTGAGTGGCTAAGACCCTGTGTTTCCAGTTCAGGGGGACCAGGTTCGATCCCTGGTCAGGGAACTAGATTCCATATGCCGCAACGATGAGTTCACATGCCACAATGAAAACCCAGTGCAGGCAGATCCAGTTCAGTTCGATTCAGTCGCTCAGTCGTGTCCGACTCTTGGCGACCCCATGAATGCCAGCACACCAGACCTCCCTGTCCATCACCAACTCCTGGAGTTCACTCAAACTCATGTCCTTCGAGTCAATGATGCCACACAGCCATCTCATACTCTGTCATCCCCTTCTCCTCCTGCCCCCAATCCCTCCCAGCATCAGAGTCTTTTCCAATGAATCAACTCTTCACATGAGGTGGCCAAAGTACTGGAGTTCCAGCTTTAGCATCATTCCTTCCAAAGAACACCCAGGACTGCTCTCCTTCAGAATGGACTGGTTGGATCTCTTTGTAGACCAAGGGACTCTCAAGAGTCTTCTCCAACACCACAGTTCAAAAGCATCAATTCTTCAGTGCTCAGCTTTCTTCACAGTCCAACTCTCACATCCATATATGACCACAGGAAAAACCATAGCCTTGACTAGACGGACCTTTGTTGGCAAAGTAATGTCTCTGCTTTTCAATATGCTATCTAGGTTGGTCATAACTTTCCTTCCAAGGAGTAAGCGTCTTTTAA
>SJYX01013174.1:214660-236566 GCA_006410675.1 Oreotragus oreotragus
CAAAGAGTCAGACATGACTGAGCGACTTCACTTTCACTTTTCACTTTCATGCATTGGAGAACGAAATGGCAACCCACTTCAGTGTTCTTGCCTGGAGAATCCCAGAGATGGGGGAGCCTTGTGGGCTGCCGTCCATGGGTCGCACAGAGTCAGACTCTTTTGTTGACCATGATGGCTACTCCATTTCATCTGAGGGATTCTTGCCCGCAGTAGTAGATATGATGGTCATCTGAATTAAATTCACCCACTCCAGTCCATTTTAGTTTGCTGATTCCTAGAATGTCGACATTCACCCTTGCCATCTGCTGTTTGACCACTTCCAATTTGCCTTGATTCATGGACCTAACATTCCAGGTTCCTGTGCAATACTGCTCTTTACAGCATCTGACCTTGCTTCTATCACCAGTCACATCCACAGCTGGGTATTGTTTTTTGCTTTAGCTCCATCCCTTCATTCTTTCTGGAGTTATTTCTCCACTGATCTGCAGTAGCATATTGGGCACCTACCGACCTGGGGAGTTCCTCTTTCAGTGTCCTATCATTTTGCCTTTTCATACTGTTCATGGGGTTCTCAAGGCAAGAATACTGAAGTGGTTTGCCATTCCCTTCTCTAGTGGACCACATTCTGTCAGACCTCTCCACCATGACCCGCCTGTCTTGGCTGGCCCCACAGGGCATGGCTTAGTTTCATTGAGTTAGACAAGGCTGTGGTCTGTGTGATTAGATTGACTAGTTTTCTGTGATTATGGTTCCAGTGTGTCAGATAAATAAATATGAAAAAAAAAAAAAAAGAAAAGAAAAGAAAGGAAGGGAAAACAATGAAACTAGGAGTAAGATTTTCAGCTTAGCACTACGATGGATGTTAAAGAAAAAAAAAAGACGACCACCTTCCTGTCTCCTCCAAGCAGACTACTATTGGCTACATGCACCCTAATATGAATGAAAGTGTGGGGGAGGCTGGGGAGCACGGAGAGGTGTGGCTTCTAGTGTGAGCTGGTCCCCAACCAGGTCATCGGGTCATCTGAGGCAAAGGCAGGGGGTAGGGAAGTGGGGGAGAATGCAGGAAGCCCTGCGGGTGGGCAGAGAGGGAGAGGCAAGAGGGGCCTCCTCAGGAGTTGTATGTGAGCAGATGGCACGATGAGGGGCGGGGGGCAGACTGTGCCAGCATGTCCAGCCCTGTCCTTACTTCCATTGCCAGAAACATGAGGGCAGAAACTGGCTGGCCTCCCAGATCATGAAGACAGCAGAAAAAGTGCGCGTGAGAAGGTGAATAAGCAGGGACCAAGGGCCCCAGGCCAGCCCTGAAGAAGCTCTGAATTGCACAGTCCCCAGAATCAAGCTCACCAAGGGAACGTCCTGCCTGTGAACAGAAGTGAGTCTCCTCTGCTGTTTCCCCATGCACCGCCCTGGTGCCTCCCAACCCCACCAATCAAGAGAGGGCTTCAGCCCTTGACTTTATCCCGGAATGTAGAACCAAGGAAGGCCTTGTTTCATTTTGTTTTGTTCTGTTTTACTGAAGTGTATGGATGGGGAAGGAGGAGGGCATTGTGTCACACACATATCCAGTGTGTTCTAAGCATCTCGGGATCCTCTCTATTTATAAGCAACCTTGCACTCAGTAATTGATGCAAATCTTTTTTTCTTAAGGTATTTTGACTTTTAGTCAAACTTCGGTTTAAGTAATGAGTTTCAGAGGAAGAAAAAGTCAAAGGTTGTGTTGTTGTTTGAGGAACGCTGATCGTTAAAATCATGACGAAGTTGACCAGCACCAGCTTTTTTTCTTTTTTTTACTCCTACACTCCATACTTCTCCAGAGTCACACCAGAAAGAAAAGACTTCGATTAACTTCTCGCTATTCCTTCTCCACCCATACCCCGTCCCCTCATTGTCCCATCTCCTCCCATGTCTAAGTGAACAGTGCAGACAGCGACAGCCGAGCACAGCCAGTGGCCGGCAGAGCCGGGCCTCACCTGGTGCCCACATCCCAGTGCCCAGCCGATGCTGCTGTCGTCCTGGGCGCCCCCATCCCCAGCACCGCAGTTACTGGCTGCCCATGGCTCATACCTTCGTGCCCCTCTAAAAGCTCGCTTTTGGCCAAGAAGATCCTGGGAGGTTACAGCCATGCTGAAACCCCTTGCCTTTTCAGGGCAACCACCTCTGTGTGACAATTTGTGCTCCAGAGCTCCCCATGGGGTCAGGCTGAGGCCGGACTTCTTTTTTTTAATTTTTATTAATTTATTCATTCATTTATTTTTGACTGTGCTGGATCTCCGTGGCTACATGGGCTTTTCTCTAGTTGCAGCGAGTGGGGGCTACTCTCTAGCTGCAGTGCGAGGGCTTCTCGCTGCAGAGGCTTCTCTTGTTGTGGAGCGCGGGCTATAGGTGCAGAGGCTTCCGCAGTTGTAGCACGTGGGCTGAGTTGCCCTGCAGCATGTGGAATCTTCCCGGAACAGGAATCAAACGCTCGTCTCCTGCGCAGGCCGGCAGACATTTTACCACTGGACCACCAGGGAAGTCTGAGGCTGGACTTCTGTAAACCACATCTTTCCCCAGCATCTTGCCCTTAAGGGTTTCTCTTGAGACCCCTTCCTTGATAAATACGTTGTTTGAGCACCACAGTCTCAGGTTTTGCTTCTCTGGAGCTTAACTATGACAGGTTCGTCTCCTTGCTGTCTTTATAAAAGGATGGTGTTTACAATGATAGGGGCAAAGTAGGTGATTAAGTAGTTAAGCCTATGAAGGGATCGCAAGTAAGGAGGAAAGTATGGAAGACCTCTGTAACTTAATGATCACTTAAGAAAACAGGTTTGCTTAACCACAACACCAAACAGGCTGGCTTAGCAACAAAAGCGTGCAACAGAAGCATAGACATGCCCCCAAACAAGAAAACAGCAGTGGCATGAAGCCCACATCCAGCCCAGTGAGGCCAGTAAGCTAAGATTCCCAGGACATGCTCGTCTGTGAGCAATAAAAAGAAACCTATAAGGAGAGGGTGACATTATATGTATTTGCCGTATTTTTGTGTATGTTACCACCTTTTTGCTTATTTCCTTTACGCCATGACAACCCCACTTTGACCATGTAGGGACAAGAAAACTCACCCACCTGACGTGGAGGATGAGCTGATGAGGAAAAAGGTGGTCTCCTCCTCCTCCCCACTTTTCTTTTGATTATAAAACTGTAACCCACACACTCACCTGCCCTTGCAGAAAAGAAAAAAAAAAAAAAAACTATAGCCCACTAAGTTCTCCGGGTGGCATCCTTTTGCCCATGGGCTCGTAAGCCTCACAAACATCCTATTTTAATAAATCATTTCTTATCTATCTCTGTGCGTCTCGCTGAATTCTTTCTGCAGTAAAACATGAAAAACCAGAGTGGTTCAGAGCACCCCTGAGAAGCATTTCTGCAGTTTCAAAAGGGTCCCTCTGGGCAGGAGTTTGGCCTTCCTGCTCTCAACTGAAGAGGGTCAACTACAAATTGGCACTTGCCGTGGGCGCTTGCCATCTACCTCTATAAGGATTCAATCTTGTGCTGCTGTAGCTGCTGATTTTCAACACCCCTGAAAGTTCAGGGTAGAGAAGAGAAATGAGGCACCCATGCTTGGGGGAAAAACTGGCAGGATAGGTCTTCAGGTAGTTAGATACCCTCAGGAGCTGACTGTATGAGCCCAACTCTTGTATCTCCTCAAATCTAGAAAAGCACTAAAGTCTTTCATGGTGATGACGGTTTCTCACGACTAGGAGAAACCTGGGAAAATATGTCCTTGATTGTATGTACTGTCCCTTTATCAGAATCACATACATCCTCCCCTCCCGGGCCCGACTCTTTGGAGCAGTTTCTCAGAGCTATCTGAGGTGTTGTCTGCTGGACTGTAGTCCTCATTTGGCCTGAAATAAAACTTAACTCACAACTCTCACTTTGTGTGGTTTTTTTAAGCCGACAGTGTTGACCTTCTACCACGACCTCACAAGATGGGTCTGGAGTGCGCATGCCGGTATGGCTGTTACTGATCTCAGCATCCCACATGGTTCCCTCTGTGTCCTGGTGGCGTCAATGGGAAAATCAGGGCTGGCGTAACAAAGCACCAGAGACCGAGTCACTTAAAACAACAGAAATGTATCGCCTCGTAAGTTCCGGAGGCTAGAAGTCCAAAGTCGAGGTGTCGACAGTGGCATGCTCCCCCTGAGAGCGGCAGGAAAGCATCCTTCCTTGCTCGTCTGGCCCCTGGCGTTTGCCAGCGTTCCTTGGCCAGTAGATGCATCGATCCAACCTGCCTCCTTGTCACACAGCCATCTTCTCCTGCACATCTCTCCTCATAAGCACACAGTTACGTTTGATTAAGGGCTCACCTCAATCCAGTATGACCTCGTCTTAACCAATAACCTCTGCCACAAACCAGTTTCCAAATAAGACCACATTCTGAGCTAGTGGGGGTAGAACTTCAACACATCTTTTTCTGGGGGCTGGGGGGGATCACACTCCAACCCATAATACTATCTCTGCCATCCATTAGCTGTGGGGTGCCACAAGTCAGGTAACTTCTCTGATCTGGCTTCTTCCACCGTAGGAATGGGGACACCAGGGAGCTGAGGTTGGAGAGAGGGACCCTGGGGGCCTTGTATGTCTCTCTTGGGTACCCATGGGCTGTTGTTACAGCCCTGTCCTAGCCCCATCCCCACCCCCTAGCTGCCCCTGCCTAGGAGAGCTTAGATCTGCCCTGGAGGTATCTTTCGTATCAATAAAAGATTATCAGAGTCTTTCAGGAAGTCAGGCTTCATGGGCCATTGTTTAAGTGTCCCTGCCTGTGACTGTTTGATGAGCAAGAGGGGAGCTAAGAATACATTAGGTGGGATGACCTGGGTGAGTCGAACACACACAAAAGCCTCCGCACAAAGCCCTTTCTGGTCTAATAATGGCGCTAAGCAAATCCATCTTCCCCAGGCAATTTCCTGCTGCCAGAACTGAGCTGTCTCCTGTCTCCTCAGCCTCCTACTGCTCCACAGCCTTCCTGCAGGGCTCCAACAAAGGGGCAGTTCTGTTCGTTGTGACAGGTTCTTTTGCTGACAGATCTGTCTTCTTTATTCAGGGTAGTTCCATCTCAATCTGAAACTGTCAGCTGCTTCCAGAATAATCTGTCCTTTCCCTGATCTAAGTCTCAGAGTTTGCAGTGATCATGAAAGATGCAAATTGAGGACTCCCCTGGTGGTCCAGCGGTTAAGAATTCACTTGCCAACGCAGGTGGTCTGGGAAGATCCCACATGCCAGGAAGCAACTGAGCCTCTGTGCCACACTTGCTGAGTCGTGCTCTAGCGCCCAGGAGCTGCAACTGCAGAGCCCATGTGCTGCAACTACTAAAGCCTGAGTGCCCCAGAGCTGGTGCTCCACGAGGAAAGCCACCGAGATGAGAAGCCTGCACACCTCGACGAAGAGTCGCCCCTGCTCGCTGCAACTAGAGGAAGCCTGAGTGCAGCAACAAAGACCCAGAGTGGCCACAACTAAGTGAATAAGTTATTTTCTTTTAAAAAAATCTCCCTGTTTTAGGAAATCAGCTGTTACCTAAACCAAGGCTTTCAGCCATGCCAAGGTGTATGCTGAAAGACTCTTCAGTTTGCAAATATGGTAATGAAATTGCTTTGAGAAACAGACATATCTGTCCTCTCCTTTTCCATTTCTCTGAAGGAGAGAGTGAATGGAAAAGAATACAGCCCAGTNCAGGGCTGGCGTAACAAAGCACCAGAGACCGAGTCACTTAAAACAACAGAAATGTATCGCCTCGTAAGTTCCGGAGGCTAGAAGTCCAAAGTCGAGGTGTCGACAGTGGCATGCTCCCCCTGAGAGCGGCAGGAAAGCATCCTTCCTTGCTCGTCTGGCCCCTGGCGTTTGCCAGCGTTCCTTGGCCAGTAGATGCATCGATCCAACCTGCCTCCTTGTCACACAGCCATCTTCTCCTGCACATCTCTCCTCATAAGCACACAGTTACGTTTGATTAAGGGCTCACCTCAATCCAGTATGACCTCGTCTTAACCAATAACCTCTGCCACAAACCAGTTTCCAAATAAGACCACATTCTGAGCTAGTGGGGGTAGAACTTCAACACATCTTTTTCTGGGGGCTGGGGGGGATCACACTCCAACCCATAATACTATCTCTGCCATCCATTAGCTGTGGGGTGCCACAAGTCAGGTAACTTCTCTGATCTGGCTTCTTCCACCGTAGGAATGGGGACACCAGGGAGCTGAGGTTGGAGAGAGGGACCCTGGGGGCCTTGTATGTCTCTCTTGGGTACCCATGGGCTGTTGTTACAGCCCTGTCCTAGCCCCATCCCCACCCCCTAGCTGCCCCTGCCTAGGAGAGCTTAGATCTGCCCTGGAGGTATCTTTCGTATCAATAAAAGATTATCAGAGTCTTTCAGGAAGTCAGGCTTCATGGGCCATTGTTTAAGTGTCCCTGCCTGTGACTGTTTGATGAGCAAGAGGGGAGCTAAGAATACATTAGGTGGGATGACCTGGGTGAGTCGAACACACACAAAAGCCTCCGCACAAAGCCCTTTCTGGTCTAATAATGGCGCTAAGCAAATCCATCTTCCCCAGGCAATTTCCTGCTGCCAGAACTGAGCTGTCTCCTGTCTCCTCAGCCTCCTACTGCTCCACAGCCTTCCTGCAGGGCTCCAACAAAGGGGCAGTTCTGTTCGTTGTGACAGGTTCTTTTGCTGACAGATCTGTCTTCTTTATTCAGGGTAGTTCCATCTCAATCTGAAACTGTCAGCTGCTTCCAGAATAATCTGTCCTTTCCCTGATCTAAGTCTCAGAGTTTGCAGTGATCATGAAAGATGCAAATTGAGGACTCCCCTGGTGGTCCAGCGGTTAAGAATTCACTTGCCAACGCAGGTGGTCTGGGAAGATCCCACATGCCAGGAAGCAACTGAGCCTCTGTGCCACACTTGCTGAGTCGTGCTCTAGCGCCCAGGAGCTGCAACTGCAGAGCCCATGTGCTGCAACTACTAAAGCCTGAGTGCCCCAGAGCTGGTGCTCCACGAGGAAAGCCACCGAGATGAGAAGCCTGCACACCTCGACGAAGAGTCGCCCCTGCTCGCTGCAACTAGAGGAAGCCTGAGTGCAGCAACAAAGACCCAGAGTGGCCACAACTAAGTGAATAAGTTATTTTCTTTTAAAAAAATCTCCCTGTTTTAGGAAATCAGCTGTTACCTAAACCAAGGCTTTCAGCCATGCCAAGGTGTATGCTGAAAGACTCTTCAGTTTGCAAATATGGTAATGAAATTGCTTTGAGAAACAGACATATCTGTCCTCTCCTTTTCCATTTCTCTGAAGGAGAGAGTGAATGGAAAAGAATACAGCCCAGTCTTAAGATGAGCAGGCCCTGTAGATAGGCAGGTAATTGGGAACACCCAGCTGCTAATGCAACCTGGGAGGAGAGCTCTGAAAGTCCAGCTGAACTAGTAAATGAAACACTTTCTGACACTGCCAGGGTCTGGGTGAGGAACCATCATAAAAGCTGCTGTGCCATTCTAAGCTAAGTGATTTTTAAGATAAGGCCTACTTTTACATTCCTTTGAAGCAAGCGAGGCAAGGGAGCTTTAGAAACAAATGCTGACTTTAAATTTGGAGAATAGAGTAGTCAGAAGTGTCCTTAAACCTTAAACCTTCCTTCTCCCAGCATCTACCCCCTCCACAAACCAAACAAACATAGAAGCACCTGCCAAAAACAAGTCAGTTATTCTGAAAATCAATTAAATTATTTATGTCCTTTGAAATGCTTATTTCAAAGGGAAGAGCAGAGAAAGAGAGAGAGCCAATTAGAAGCCGCTGTATTGAACAGCTTTTTAGTTAAATCAGGTTCTTTGTCTCCCTGTTTTGCTAATGGTGTGGATTGTTGACCTTTCCAATCATTAAGTATGGCTGCTTAGTAAAATCCCCCTGGGCTTGGTTTGTTCATAGCTTTCTGAGCGACAATTCCCCCATGTTGATGGCCTAAAAGCATAATGAGGTGAATGAATCACAAGTAATAATAATTTTAAAAATCTAAGCACAAACAAAACTGGACTCATTACCATGAAGAAACAGCATTCTGATGAGGGGAGGAAACAAGTCTTAGGACAGGGGAGAATACACAATGACCACCACTTTCGGGTGCTGTTCACTGCATGCCAGGCACGATTCGAAGAGGAAACTGAGGCACAGAGAGGTGAAGTGGTTTGCTGAAAGTCACACAGCTAGGAAGTGACCAAGCTGTTATGTAACCAAGGCAGCCTGGCTCGAGAGTGACTATTTTAGCCCTTTTAAGGAAGGGGAATGGGAAAGGCATAAAAAGAAGTTAAATGTGCGTAAAGAAAAGGACAGTAATATTTCTAAATGCACATTGATCGGTGTGTTTGTTTCTTGGGATTAGTGAAGTGAAGTGAAAGTCCCTCAGTCATGTCCAGCTCTTTGCGACCCCATGGACTCCAGGCTCCTCTGTCTGTGGGATTCTCCAGGCAAGAATACTGGAGTGGGTTGCCATGCCCTCCTCCATGGGATCTTTCCAACCCAGGGACTGAACCCAGGTCTCCAGCATTGCAGGCAGATTCTTTCCCATCTGAGCCACCAGGGAAGCCATACTTGGTGGTTTAGAACAACAGGCACGGGACTTCCCTGGTGGTCCAGTGGCTAGGACTTCACCCTCCGATGCAGAGAGTATGGGTTTAATCCCTGGTGAGGGAGCTAAGATCTCATGTGACCTGAAGCAAGAAACCCAAACATAGAATTGAAGCAATATTGTAACAAATGCAATAGATTCTAAAAATGTGTGCATGTGTGCTAAGTCTTATCCAACTCTTTGCAACCCCATGGACTGTAGCCCGCCAGGCTCCTCTGTCCATGGGATTCTCCAGGCAAGAATACTGGAGTGGGTTGCCATTTCCTCCTTCCCCAACCCAGGGATCAAACTCGAGTCTCTTACACCTCCTGCATTGGCAGGTGGGCTCTTTACCACTAGTGCCACCTGGGAAGCCCCAGACTTTAAAAACAGTCCATCTAAAAAAAAAAAAATCTTAAAAAAATTTTAAATAATGAAACAAAAACAGACATTTATTCTCCTACAGTTCAATCCAGGATGCTTGGTTCAAGACCTTTAACTCAACTACATCTGCAAAGAGTTTTTTTTTTTTTTTTTTTCAAATAAGGGACATTCATAGGCCCAGGAGTTTAGATGTAAATGTATCATTTGGGGGACCACCATTCAACCCCCGACCATCTGTTAGAACTAGATGCTGTAGGAAACAAAACTCATCTCACACTGGCTGAAATAACAAAGTAGATGAATGGTCTAGGACAGCGAAGGCTTCAGGTGAGAGGAGTCTGGGAAGGGCTGCACTTCCAGGCAGGCTCTTCCCTTATGGTGTGAAGGGCTGTCAGCTGCCCCTGGGGTCACAGGTTTCCTTGTTCAAGTCCACATGGATGAAAGAAGGTTTTCCTTCCAGAACCCTCAGCCCATGTTCCTTTGTCTCTCCTCTGCTCTGACTAAGGCATGCGCCCAGCAGTAGCCCTATTGCTGTGCTTGCTGTGACTAGAGTGGTGGACTGTTCGTTCCTAGGGCTTCCCAGGTGGCTTCAGTGGTCAAGAACCCACCTGCCAGTGCAGAAGACCAAGGCAACTCGGGTTCAGTCTCTGGGTTGGGAAGATCCCTGGAGGAGGGCACAGCAACCCACCCCAGTATTCTTGCTTAGAGATGCCCATGGACAGGGCAGCCTGGTGGGCTACAGTCCATGGAGTCACAAAGAGTCGGACATGACTGAGCGATTAAGCACACACACACACACACACACACACATACACACATGCACGCACACATTGATCCTCAGCCAACCAGGAGCCACGACTAGAAGTCGACAGGGTGTTTCCTCCTTCAGAATACATGGCTAAGAGTGGGAGAGCCCCCACTTCAAAATCAAGGTACTGCCAGGATGTATTGTACAACACAGGGAATATAACTAGTATTTTATAATAACTGACAATGGAATATAACTTTTCGAAATTGTGTAAAGAATTAAAAATTTTAAAAAATCAAAAAGTACAACCTCAACCTTGATCAAGCATCTTATAAACATAAATGGTTGCAGGCTAAAGGCAACCCACTCCAGTATTCTTGCCTGGGAAATCCCATGGACAGAGGAGCCTGATGGGCTACTGTCCATGGAATCGCAAAGAGTCGGACACCACTGAGCAACTAACACACACAAAGAAAATGAAATCAAGACATTGTTGGGAGACCCACCATGGGCTCTTGTTGTTCAGTTACTAAGTTGTGTCTGACTCTTTGAGACCCCGTGGACTGCAGCACACCAGCCTCCTGTGTTGGCCTCTGTCTCTTGGAGTTTGCTCAAATTCATGTCCATTAGCGCTATCCAAACATCTTATCCTCTGCTGCCCTCTTGTCCTTTTGCCTTCTTTCCCAGCATCAGTGTCTTTTCCATTGAGTCAGCTCTTTGCATCAGGTGGCCAAAGTATTGGAGATTCAACTTCGGCATCAGTCTGTCCAGTGAATATTCAGGGTTGATTTCCTTTTAGATTGACTGGTTGGATCTCCTTGCAGTCCAAGGGACGCTCAGACGTCTTCCCCAGCACCATAATTTGAAAGCATCAATTCTTTGGTTCTCTTGCTCTTAGTCCTTTCTTTAAACTTCCCAAGGGTGTGGCTTCTTTCATCTTACAGGTGTTGAAATGGAGGGTCAGAAATATGGACTAACTTGGCCAAAATTACTCACTCCTAACAGAGCAGAGCCAGGGCTGTGGATTCCACAGCCTTTCTTGGGCTCGTGACCAGGCCCAGGACCCTGTCTACTTTCTGTCCTATAAGTGAGCTGCAATACTTTCTTTGGAGTTATGCCATCACAGATAAGTGCGCATCCACTGAAAATGAAATAAAAGATGTTTGAGTAAATTATAACCCGATTTCTCTAGAGAACTAATGGAAGGAGTTGGAGATAAAGATAATCACACCACAAAAACTAAATACTACCTCACTTTATATCACTTTAATGGCCACTGGATACTTTCATTCCTAAACTAAGAGTCTTCCAAAGTGCTGGCAAACTTCGTTGAAAAGTAATATTCATTATATCGATTTCTGCTTTCCCTGCTGTAAAAATCAGTTAAAAATTAATTCTCTTTAGGCCCTCTGGACCCTGGCTCCCTTGTCATTTGCCCTGACAAAGGCAAGTGAAAAATTTTGGTACTGCTGGAAGACAGAGGATTCAGTGATGGGGAGGGTGGAGTCTGCCAGCATCCAGAAGCTGTGATTTGGGACTTCCCTGGTGGTCCAGCGCCTAAGAGGGGCCTGGGTTGGATTCCTGGTCAGGGAACGGGACCCCATGTGCTGCAATTTAGAGTTCGCTTACCGTAACTAAAGATCCTGCTTGCTGCAACTAAGACCCAGCGCAACCAAATAAATTTTTTTGTAAAAATGCCTATTTTTATAAAAGGAGCTTTAAAAGTTTTTCAGTTTATCTCCTTACTTACTATAGGGACCCCCTTACTTCAGGGCTTTTGGGCTTCCTTGATGCTCAGGGGGTAAAGAATTCCCCTGCGATGCAGGAGACGTGAGTTCCATCCCTGGCTTGGGCAAATCTCCTGGAGGAGGGCATGCAACTACACACTCTAGTATTCTTGCCTGAAAAAGTCCCAAGGGCAGAGGAGCCTGGGCATGCCCACACACTGTTACTTCAGGACAGAGGCTATGTTATTCCTCTTTGTACTCTGAGCCCCTCTTAGCGTCTGGTCCTAACGCAGGTGCTCAATGTCTATCAAAAAATGAATGAGTGAAGAAACAGACCTTTCCTAGTGCATACAAAATGGATCAGGTTTTTAGGGACTGAGTCATCTGCTTCACACTGACCAAACTCACACCTAAATTCATAAGGAGTTTCTACATAAAGCAGAAGGCAGAAAGTCTGTTTTCCTTTGCATGAGGCAAAGAAGTTCTCACATTTGCTACAGCGTGGATGAGCCCTGAGGTGAAATTAGCCAGTCACAGGAAGATAATCTTGCGTAACTCCTCTCTAGAGGAGTCAAATCCACAGAGACAGAAAGTAGCTGGCGACCAGGCTGGGGAGAGGGAGGGATAGGGAGCTGGTGTTTAATGGGTACAGATATTCACTTTTACATAATGACGAGAGCTATGCTGGTGGCTGCACAACATTATGAGTATATTTAATGTCACTAAACTGTGTACTTAAAATGGTCAAAATGGTAAATTTTGTTGTATTTTACAAGTTTTTTAAATGGGAAAAACTTTTTTTTTTTTTTGTAAAAATGCTCT
Source organism: Oreotragus oreotragus (assembly GCA_006410675.1). NCBI lineage: Eukaryota > Metazoa > Chordata > Mammalia > Artiodactyla > Bovidae > Oreotragus > Oreotragus oreotragus. The sequence goes on from SJYX01013174.1 coordinate 226,973, forward strand.
TTTGGGGCCAAAGCCTGAAGCCTGTTGCAAGGCTTCAGCAGGCACAAGAGTTTTAAAATATGAGTTACATGAGACAGATGTGCCCATGCAGTTGTTGTCCAGGTGGGGAGACATTCCTAGTGCTTCCTACCCCACCATCGCCCCCAAATCCTCCCACAAGAATTTTATAAACCAGGATGTTACAACAATTTTGCCAGCCTCTTCCCCAAAACAGCCTCTTTCCCAAATTTCATCATGTGTCCGGGACAATACTTAACAAAGATGATTCAGCTTCTGATGAGTGAATTCCAAACATTAAAAAGAATAACTGTGATATATACACACAACTATATATAAAACAGATAACTAATAAGGACCTACTTACAGTACAAGGAATTCTACTCAACACTGTGTAATGACCTGTATGGGAAAACAATCTAAAAAAGAGTGGGGACTTCCCTGGTGGCGCAGTGGATCAGAATCTGCCCGCCAGTGCAGGGGATGTGGGTTCAGTCTCTAGTCGGGGAAGATTCCACATGCCGGGGCTCTGTGTGCTACAACCGCTGAGCCCACGATCTAGAGCCTGTGGGCAGAACCTACTGAAGCCAGCCCGCCTCAAGCCTGTGCTCTGCACGCGAGAAGCCGACGCGATGAGAAGCCTGCTCACCGCAGTGAAGACCCAAAATAAACACATGAAAAAGAGTGGATATATGTATAAACAACTCTCTTTGCTGGAGAGCCGAAACTATCAACTATCCCTTGGTGGCTCAGACGGTGAAGAATCCGCCTGCAGTTCGGGAGACCTGGATCTGATCCCTGGGTCAGGAAGATCCCCTGGAGGAGGGAATGGCAGCCTGGAGAATTTCATGAACAGAGGAGCCTGAAGGGCGACAGTCCACGGGGTCACAAAGAGTCCGACTTGACTGAGCGACTAAGCACAACAACATCCTCCAATAAAAATGAATTTTAAAAAAGAACGTCTTCCTGGTGTGTTTTAAAATGTGGGATGGAGGAATTGCAGAAGCAAGGAGACGGATTAACAAGTAAGTTTATAAAGTAAACTAGATTGTAAACTCCATTTAGTGACACCTACTTAAGGAAATCCTCAAACTCTTACGGATGATGATTGTTGTTGTTGTTGTTTTTTTCTGACGAATTCTAAGAGAAGCACTTATTCCTACTCCTACTACTAAAACTAGGAAAGATCTTGGGGCCTCCTTATTTCAGCTACCCCTCTGTTATTCAACACTTTCCCACAGGGCAGACAACACACTTTTAAATTTTATTTTTATTTTGATTTATTTGTTTATTTTGCTTCACCGGGTATTATTTGTGGCATGCAAACTCTTAATTGCAGCATGTGGGATCTAGTTCCTCAACCAGGGATCAAACCCAGACCCCCTGTATTGGGAGAAAGGAGCCTTAGCCCCTGGACCACCAGGGAAGTCCCAGGCTGTACCCTTAGATGTGGTTAGTGACAGCCTGTGAATTTTGAAAGACAGCAGGAAGACACCCCTTAGCAGTTACTCTACAGTGCCCCTTCCCATTTTTATTCTCTATACGGGAAACAGAATGACTCTTTTACATGTAAATCAGATCCTGAAAGGATACTTATCGCTTGTGCCATCATACAATCAAGGCACAGTATGACGACATTATATATTTCATTTTTCACTGATGTTCTTTTGAGAAAAAGTGAGATGTCAGAGGACCAGGTGCTAGTTTCATCTGTTTTAATTACTTCTCTGCTGGGTGACTTTGGATAGGAAACTTGGCCTCTCTGAGTCTTAGTTTTCTCAATAACAAAGTAAAACCGTAATTTTGATAACTTTTTAGAGTGCTCTCAAGTCTAAAAGCTTCAGATTCGATGACTTTAACTAAAAGTCCACAGCTTTCAGAGTACTAATTCTTGTGGATCTATCATAAGTTCCCATGTGAGACTGAAGGTTTTAGTCGAGGTTTCCAGAGAAACAGAACTGAAAGATTTATTTATAGAGAGAGACTTATTTTTAAAAATTGGCTTCTGTAGTTATGGGGGCTGACAAGTTGGAAGTCTGCAGTGAAGGCCGGCAGGCTATGAATTCTGGCGGGAATCAGTGTTGCAGTCTTGAGTCCTAAGACAGCTGGAGGCAGAATTCCTTCCTTCTCTAGGAGCTCAGTCTTTTCTCTCTCTCTTTTTTTAAAAAAATACTTATTTATTTGGCTGCCCTAGGTCTTAGTTTCAGCACACAGGATCATCAGTCTTCATTGTGGCATGCAGCATCTTTAGTTTCAGCTGCGGATCAGTTAGTTCAGTTGAACTCTTAGTTGCGGATCAGTTCAGTTCAGTTGCTCAGTCGTGTCCAACTCTTTGCGACCCCATGGACTGCAGCACACCAGGCCTCCCTGTCCATCACTAATTCCCGGAGTTTACTCCAACTCATGTTCTTTGAGTCAGTGATGCCATCCAACCATCTCATCCTCTGTCATCCCCTTCTCCTCCTGCCTTCAATCTCTCCCAGCATCAGGGTCTTTTCCAAGGAGTCAGTTCTTCACATCAGGTGGCCAAAGTATTGGAGTTTCAGCTTTGGCATCAGTCCTTCCAATGAATATTCAGGACTGATCTCCTTTAGGATGGACTGGTGGGATCTCCTTGCAGTCCAAGGAGATCTTCTCCAACACCATAGTTTAGTTGTGGTCTGTGGGATCTAGCTCCTTGACCAGGGATGAACCCAGGCCCCCTGCTTTGGGAGTCTTAGCCACTGGACCACCAGGGAAGTCCCCAGCCTGTTTTCTTAAGGGCTTCTACTGGCGGAATGAGGCCCATCCACATTATGGAGGGTAATCTGCTTTATTCAAAGTCTACAGATATAAATGTTCATCATATCTGAAAAATGTCTTCACAGCAACGTATAGACTGTTGTTTAACCCTACAACTGGTACTGTAGCCTAGCCATGTTGACATAAAATTAACTTCCATACCAATAAGCCGCCCGGGAGTATCGCTGTTCCTTTTCCATCCTCATCAAGCCCCCGCCATTGCCCTCGCCCTCGGGATTCTCAGAGGCCGCTGGAAAAAGGCTCCCATGCTTCTGCCAGGGAACAGAGGTGTGCTTCGGACAGTAGGGGAGCCCCACGCAGGGGCTTGCAAAGTTTTAGCCTTCTCCTCTGCTCCCTGTTTCCTGTCCTCCCCACCCCCAGGAGATGAGGAAAATTACTCCCTGTTTAATAGGTTAGATCCCTGTGAGTTTGCTTTGTGTGAATCAAATGAGTCAGTCCTCAAGGGTCCAATTAATTTTGTGCTAAGCATGGTGCTAAACATAGCCTAGAGTCAAAAAATGGTGAACTGGACAAGCAAACCAACAATTTAACGTAGGGTTCTGGGGAGACAGACTCGAGGGTAGACTATCAGGAAAGCTTTCAAGAGAAGATGATCTTGGAATTGGATTTGGAAGGTCAGCTGGGGAATCATCCAAGTGAAAAAGGTGAGGAATAGCATCTTCTGCATGGTACCAGCAAGTGCAAAGGAAGGGGTGTGGGGACGGGCCCGACAGGCACATTCCCACAGCACTCTGTCGCCCTGGCTGAGCTCCTCATGGTCGTCACTCCACATCTGTGTTCCCCACTGAATCATGAACCACAGACCGAGGCCAGGTCCCATTTATTTCTGTTTTTCTGGCACTTAGCATACGCCTGGCATGTGGTTAGAATACCTAAAAAAGGTTGATCAAATAACACCGAGTTCAAGTTCAAATCTGGCCACAGTGTGGGTTCAGCCCTGACCCCTGCCAGCCTTTTGGCAAATCCTCGCAGTTCTCGAGAAGGACCGGGCAAGAGAAAGGGAGACAGATCACCATGACCACTCTTACTGAGAACCCAAAGTGTATTTCTACTACTGGTGCAGGAGCAGCGTCAGTACAGAACTGACCCTGGAAGCAGGTTTGGTAGAGGGGAACGTCATCAATGCGTTCGCACTCTTCTAAAAGCCATTCATTCAAAGCATGGCTTTTAAAATATTTACTTATTGCTATTTATTTGGCTGCAGCAGGTCTTAGTTGCAGCTCATGGAATCTTCAGTCTTCATTGTGGCATGGGAGCTCCCAGGTGCAGCATGTGGGATCTAGTTCTCTGAGTAGGGACTGAACCTGGGGCCCCTGCATTGGGAGAGCAGAGTCTTAGCCACTGGACCACCAGGGAAGTCCCCTCAATCAATATTTTTTGACCCGTGAACAACCAAATCCCGATTCTTGCTAGGTGTGGATATTGTGCTCAGTGCTGTAGATCATTTGGGCACAAGGATATTAAAAGATGCAAATCTCGGTGTATTCTCCTCTCTCTTTTGACATCTAATGCTACTAAAAGGGGGCTTCCCAAGTGGCATTAGTGGTAAAGAGCCCACCTGTCAGTGCAGGAGACCAGGAGACCCAGGTTCGATCCCTGAGTTGGGAAGGTCCCCTGGAGGAGGAAGTGGCAACCCACTCCAGTATTCTTGCCTGGAGAAGCCCAAGGACAGAGGAGCCTGGCGGGCTACAGTTCATGGGGTCGCAAAGAGTCAGACATTACTGACACAACCTAGCACGCATGCAGGCTAACAAAAGAACAAAAGACATAGCTGAGAGTCAAGGGAGTCAGCTCTCAGTAATCCCACCAACATCCCCAGGGGATTCAGAACTACAGTGACGAAGAGAGAAATCAACAGTCAGCACTGCCCCGGCCTTATCCACACCGTGGGTCTGGACGAGGCTGCAGTTACCATAGCTACAAGCCTACCTCTTGGGGAGCACACCACACAGAAGGTGCCTGAAGAAGCTCACACTAACCACATGAGATGTAGATCTTGGCTTAAATAGAAAAGTTTTCCTTTGGCACTTACAATTAGTGAATGTGACAGAACAAGATCTGATAAAAAATAATCAGCCTGCTTCCCTTGGATGGAAATTAACAGGCTGGTTCATTATGGGAGCCAGGAACAAACACAAAGCTGGACACTGCAATTATCTGTTCATTGTGATGCATCTTCAGCTATTGGACATGGCATACTTCCAGAAGGCACACGCAGGAGACACGGTGGAGAATGAAAAAAACAAAACCCCTTTCAGATGGGGATCAGATTAGGAAGTTTATGTTATTCCACCTAGTAATAAGAATGACACAGCCACATGATGCTTTTTAATTTCTACCACACTCTCTTGCATAGTATTGTATTTAATCTAGTCCTTTAGCGTCCTTCCAAGGCTGTTATGGGCATACCCATTCTCATTTATAAAAGAGAAAACCAAGCTTCAATGACGTCTTGTGATTGGCCAAAAGCCACTCAGACCATCAGTGAAACAACTAAGAAAGCCACTAGGAGACTTCCCTGGTGGTCCAGTGGTTAAGGGTCTGTCTGCCAATGCAGGGGACAGGGGTTCAATCCCTGGTCCAGGAAGATCCCACATGCCTCTGGTCCAAGTGGCCTAAAGTCTTTGTTCTGCAACAAGAGAAGCCACAACAATGAGAAGCCCACACGTGGCAACGAGGAGTAGCCCCCATCACTGCAACTAGAGAAAGCCTGAGTGCATCAACGAAGACTCAGCACAGCCAAAAAGGAACAAATAAAAATTTAAAAAGAAAGAAAGCAGCTAGGATCTGAATCCAAGTCTCCTGACCCTACTTTGTCCAGTGAGCTTGCTATCATACTCAGGGATGATTTAAAAAACAACTCAATTTCCTGTCTGAGTTCTTGGAAAAGCAACTTAGATGAGATGACTTTCTAGAAGCAAATGTTGTGAGAGTGATCACAGAGCTCACGTAGAAGGCCATGTGAGAGGTTTTTACCAGCTGGTATATCAGAGTTCTAGGAGAATTCTGTGGCATACTTACAGAGAGGAATCAGGCTTTTGGCATTTTTGAGAGGAAAAAAAATTATTAATGATATGCTAAGTTTATGAAAGATTTTTTTCCCCCGGAATCTGTTACTTTTTCTTCTTAATTAAATTACTTTCTAATATTCATACTGAAGCAACAACACATTTGTCCCTAAGTGAAATAGAAGACCTCATCTAAAGGCATAAAAGCTATTAAATCCCAGGGTGTGTTAGTCGCTCAGTCGTGTCCCACTCTCTGTGACCCCATGCCCTGTAGCTCGCCAGGCTACTCTGTCCATGGAATTCTCTAGGCAAAAATACTGGAGTGGGTTGCCATTCCCTTCTCCAGGGGATGTTCCTGACCCAGGGATCAAACTGGGTGGGGTCTCTGAATTGCGGGCAGATTCTTTACTGTCTGAGCCATCAGGGAAGCTGCATTAAATGACAGAGGCATAGAAAATAAAACGATTGCCAGGACCCCAATCTTACTCTAGGACATCCAGCCACAACTAAGAAAAACAGCCAACACTTACATAACACTTAGGATCTGCCAGGCACTGTTCTATGCAGTTTGCATCTATTAGCTCATTTAGTCCTCCTGAAAACCCTAGGAGGAAGAAGCAGCAGCATCTTGATTTTGCAGGTAGGAAAACTAAGGCAAAGCAGCTTGCTTGGGGTCACCCAGCCAGGTCTCCGCTGAGCTGAGATTGGAGATTGAGCAGGCTTAGGGCCAGTCTGAGTCTCAACCACGAGATGGAGTCTGAGATATCTCTGACTCTTCTTCCTGAGGGGAGCAGTTTGGACAGAAGACTTCTGAGTTTTCTCCCCACTCCCTCACTGGTTCCTAATTTGTGAGATGTGAATATCCTTAGCATCCATTGGTTTGCATGAAAAATGGGATAGACTGTTAAAAATTATGTTCATCAAACCATGTCATAACAACAGAACTAAAGGTATAATCTGATGTAGAGTGACAAAAATAGTATGTATAACTTGCCTTTTACACTATGATTTAAAACTGTAGCTATGGGGAACTATATTCAGTATCCTGTGATAAACCAGAATAGAAAAGAGTATATATATATATATATATCACTGAGCTACTTTGCTGTAGAGCAGAAATGAACACAACCTTGTAAATCAACTTTGTTATTCAGTCACTAAGTCGTGTCCAACTCTTTGCGACCCCATGGACTGCAGCACGTCAGGCTTCCCTGTCCTTCACTATCTCCCAGAGCTCACTCGAATTCATGTCCATTGAGTTGGTAGTGTTATCTGACCATCTCATCCTCTGCCACCCTCTTCTTCTTTTGCCTTCAATCTTTCCCAGCATAGGGTCTTTTCCAACTACATGTCAATAACATTAAAAAAAAAACTAAAAAAACTGTAATTATGTCATCTAATCCTCGTTTTATGTCTATACACACAGGAAAATAAATGAGAAGTACACTAAATATTGGGCATTCCAGGTGGTTCCGCGGTAAAGAATTTGCCACCCAGCAGGAGATGTGGATTTGATGCCTAGGTTAGAAAGATCCCCTGGAGAAGGACATGGCAACCCACTCCAGTATTCTTCCCTGGAGAATATGGACAGAGGAGCCTGGCGGGCTGCAGTCTACAGGTTCCCGAATCGTCACACATGAATGAGTGACTGAACAACAACACTGAATATTAACAATGGTTGTTCTGGAGTGGTAGAACTCTGGGTGACTTTTTTTCTTCATCCACTTATCTAATTGGCCCAAGTTTTCTTCAGTGAGGAAATCTGTATAAATAAGGTAGGGAATTTTAAATTATGTCACAATTGGGAGGGAGCAATTTAAATTGGTAAAACTTGCCTAGGTGTAAGGAGTATGGACTAGAAAACATTTCAAAGCTCACATTGCTGTAACAGGATTGGTTCTAGAACTAGGCCCTGGAGGGGGGGGTTAGCTTGGGAAGAAAGCATAATCAGGGGATATGATGGTTGCACACAACTCTGGTGGTCTCAGTGGGTGGTGTTGCCTGGAGCCACGTCACAATCCCACGTGAGCTGGGGAACCCCAGTCTTCTTTTCTGCTCAGAATTAAACCTGCCAGGAGAGAGTGGTTCACATAAGTCACTGACAGAGCACACCTGTGACTCTCACGGCTGAATCCAGGTTTTCCTTTTCACCTTTCTGCCCACTTGGCTGGAGCCTGAGGGAAAGAAGAGGAGGAACATAAGACACGGTATGTGCCCTACACCTGGATCCACGCCTGGACTTCACGCCCCTGATGGCGCAGACACCCTTCAGTAAACCTCTGGCGACTGATGCTATCCCCTTTCCAAATAAGCTCATTGTTCATGGAAGAGACAGGCTTAAACTCCAGAACATTATCATCTGTATAACTCAGTAGCTCCTTCAACCCAAACCAGGAGCTTCCATGTTGGAATATGCAGTGGAACATGGCATACAATCTCTGTTTTCATGGAGTTCACAATCTAGCTGCACCAATGAGATATTTACATAGGAAGAAATTACAATATAGGAAGATCATAGATACTACCCTTTTCTTTGGACAGTGCCATGCAGCTTGTAGGATCTTAGTTCCTGTCCAGGGACTGAACCCAGGCCCTCAGCAGTGAGAGCCTCAAGTCCTAACCACTTGACCATTAGAGAACTGCCTACAGATACTACTTAAAAAAAAAAAAGATTATTTATATATTTGGCTGCACTGGGTCTTGGTATGGTATGTATGGTATGGATCTAACAGGAGCAGAAGATATTAAGAGAGATGGCAAGAATACACAGAAGAACTGTACAAAAAAGATCTTCATGACCCAGATAACCATGATGGTGTGATCACTCACCTAGAGCCAGACATCCTGGAATACGAAGTCAAGTGGGACTTAGGAAGCATCACTATGAACAAAGCTAGTGGAGGTGATGAAATTCCAGTTGAGCTATTTCAAATCCTAACAGATGATGCTTTTAAAGTGCTGCACTCAATATGCCAGCAAATTTGGAAAAGTGAACAGTGGCCACAGGACTGGAAACGGTCAATTTTCCTTCCAATCCCAAAGAAAGGCAATGTCAAAGAATGTTCCGAGTACTGTACAATTGCACTCATCCCACACACTAGCAAAGTATGCCTCAAAATTCTCCAAGCCAGGCTTCAATAGTATTTCCAGATATTCAAGCTGGATTTAGAAGAGGCAGAGGAACCAGAGATGAAATTGCCAACATCTGCTGGATCATAAGAAAAGCAAGAGAGTTCCAGAAAAATATCTACTTCTGCTTTATTGACTATGCCAAAGCCTTTGGCTGTGTGGATCACAACAAACTGTGGAAAATTCTTCAAGAGATGGGAATACCAGACCACCTGACCTGCCTCTTGAGAAACCTATATGCAGGTCAGGAAACAACAGTTAGGACTGGACATGGAACAACAGACTGGTTCCAAATAGGAAAAGGAGTACGTCAAGGCTTGTATATTGTCACCCTGCTTATTTAACTTCTATGCAGAGTACATCATGAGAAACGCTGGGCTGGAAGAAGCACAAGATGGAATCAAGATTGCCGGAAGAAATATCAATAACCTCAGATATGCAGATGACCCCACCCTTATGGCAGAAAGTGAAGAAGAACTAAAGAACCTCTTGATGAAAGTGAAAGACGAGAGTGAAAAGTTGGCTTAAAGCTCAACATTCAGAAAACTAAGATCATGGCATCTGGTCCCATCACTTCATGCAAATAGATGGGAAAACAATGGAAACAGTGACAGACTTTATTTTGGGGGCTCCATAATCACTGCAGATGGTGACTGCA
>SJYX01013175.1:9960-21082 GCA_006410675.1 Oreotragus oreotragus
GGCAGAGGGGGGATTCAAACCCAGATAGTTCTAGCATTCCAGAACTCATGCTCTTAAGTACTATGCTGCAATTATGACACACATTAATCAAAAGGAGTGTTTTTAAAAGTTTCTTCTCCTAGAACTTTCATGAAATCTCATTGGTTCAGTCATTTTCACATAGATGGCTCTTATATCCTTAATATTTCTCACAGGGACAATACCAGTCTTTCTCCTCCACCAACTGCACACCAACACTCCACAAAACATGTCCTCATATTTGAGTTGATTTTACTTTACAATACAATTGCCCTTGTTCCTCAGATAAAACTTAGATGTAGGCTTCCACATTTCCATGACTAAATTTTAGCAGTAACCTCCCAACTGGTCTTAATCAAGGACACATTTTATGTACATTAAGAGCATCCTGCCTCACACCTCCTCTGAGGAAGCAGTTCTATGACTCAGAGCTCCCTAAGGCCCTGGGAGCCTGGGCTTCCCAAGGTCCTTTGTCGCCAACCATTACACAGCACATTGAAGAGGGTCTAAAGTGTCACCCTACAGCTCATGCCTGCCTCACTCTGTCATGGTTCAGTCCTGCCAACTCCTCTCCTTTCTCCAAGGACCTCCTGCAGGGCCTCCTCTTCCAACCGCCTTGCTCAGTTGCTCAGCCGCTCAGCCAGCTCTTCCTCTTCTCTCCCCAGTGTGGACATGCCTTCCTCAAGAGGGCTTTGCCTACAATCACAAAGGTTCATTCCTCTCCTATGCATCATGCGCTTCTTTGGTGAGATGATTCTAGCGCATCAGTAACTTAGTAATCCATTCAAAGTGAGTCCCCCTGGCATGGCCTGTCTTTCCAGTACTCAGCAGGGTCATGCACTTTTCACCTCTGCACATATCCCCAGTGCACAAACCCCAGCCTGTTGCCTCTGAGCCTTCACGATTTTTAGCCATTGAAATCCTGCCCTATTTTCATGTTCTATCTTTGTGAAGTCACTCAGTCGTGTACGACTCTTTGTGACTCCATGGACTATAGCCTACCAGGCTCCTCCATCCATGGAATTTTCCAGGCAAGAGTGAAGCTTTTCTTAATTTCCATCCCACTACTAACATTCTTCCCCACCTGTAAATAGAAATTGCGCTTGTTTTTCATTTTTTGGGTGCTTATCTTGTATTGGTTCTTTAACAGTGAGTTTAACTCAGAGTTTTATCATTTTGCACTAGAATCAAAAAAGAGATCTCCATGTTTTTTGAGTGGTACGTTCAATTTCTGCTTCATTAACGACACTAAAACCTTTTGACTGTGTGGATCACAACAAACTGTGGAAAATTCTTAAAAGAGATGGGGATACCAGACCACAGTACCTGCGTCCTGAGAAACCTGTATGTCAACAAGCAACAGTTATAACTGGACATGGAACAACGGACTGGTTCAAAATTGGGACAGAAATACGTTGAGGCTGTATATCATCGCTCTGCTTTTTTAACTTGTATGCAGAATACATCATGAGAAACGCTGGGCTGCATGAAGTACAAGCTGGAATCAAGACTGCAGGTGAAATACCAATAACCTCAGATATGCAGATGACACCACCCTTATGGCAGAAAGTGAAGAGGAATTAAAATGCCTCTTGATGATGGTAAAAGAGAAAAATGAACAAAAAAAACTGGCTTAAAGTCCAACATGAAAAAACTAAGATTATGGCATCCAGTTCCATCACTTCATTGCAAATAGACGGGGAAACAATGGAAAAAGAAACGGATTTTCTTTTTGGGGCTCCAAAATCACTGTGGATTGTGATTGCAGCCATGAAATTAAAAGACATTTGCTCCTTGGAAGAAAAGCTATGACAAACCTAAAGAGTATTAAAAAGCTGAGACATCACTCTGCTGATAAAAGTCCATATAACATGTAGTCAAAGCTACGGTTTTTCCAGTAGTCAGGTACAGATGTGAGAGCTGGATCATAAAGAAGGCTGAGAGCCAAAGAACTGATGCTTTCGAACTGTGGTGCTAGAGAAGACCCTTGAAAGTCTCTTAGACAGCAGAGATCAAACCAGTCAATCCTAAAAGAAATCAACACTGAATATTCAATGGAAGGACTGATGGTGAAGCTGAAGCTCTAATACTTTGGCTCCCTGATGTTAAAAGCCAACTCATTACTCAATCGACATGAGTTTGAGAAAACTCGGGGAGATAGCAAAGGACAGGGAAGCCTAGCATGCTGCAGTTCATGGGGTCACTAAGGTAAGATTAAACTCTAGCCCATAAGCGAAGAAGAACTAAAGAGCCTCTTGATCAAAGTGTAAGTGGAGAGTGAAAAAGTTGGCTTAAAGCTCAACATTCAGAAAACAAAGATCATGTCATCCGGTCCCATCACTTCATGGCAAATAGATGAGAAACAGTGGAAACAGTGACAGACTTCATTTTTGGGGGCTCCAAAATCACTGCGGATGGGGACTGCAGCCACGAAATTAAAAGACACTTACACCTTGGAAGGAAAGTTGTAACCAACCTAGACAGCATATTAAAAAGCAGAGACATTATTTTGGCAACAAAGGTCTGTCTAGTCAAAGTTACGGTTTTTCCAGTAGTCATGTATGGATGTGAGAGTTGGACCATAAAGAAAGCTGAGCGCTGAAGAACTGATGCTTTTGAACTGTGGTGTTGGAGAAGACTCTTGCGAGTCCCTTGGACTGCAAGGAGATCCAACCAGTCCATCCTAAAGGAAATCAGTCCTGAAAATTCACTGGAAGGACTGATGCTAAAGCTGAAGCTCCAATACTTTGGTCACCTGATGTGAAGAACTGACTCATTGGGAAAGACCCTGATGCTGGGAAGATTGAAGGTGAAAGAGGGGGACGACAGGATGAGATGGTTGGATGGCATCACCAACTCAATGGACACGAGTTTGAGTAAACTCTGGGAGGTGGTGATGGACAGGGAGGCCTGGTGTGCTACAGTGCAAAGAGTCAGACACAACTGAGCGACTGAACTGAACTGATCTATTTTAAGGCTTAGATTGGAATTTCGACACTGCTACTTACCTGTATTCTACTCACTACCAGAAACTGTGTCCCCAACCACTGTGCTCAAGTGTCCCATTTTAGCAGATGCCTCAGTGAACTCCACTCATTTGCCTACATGCTGGCATGTCTTCCAGGAAGCTCTAAGTCTTCAAAGAAGTACTTTGACTTTTTGGTTTTTATATCTCTTAGGGCTTAGCACTACCACGAAATATAACTGAAGTTTGTTGAGCTGAAATGATTAGGAACTTACCTGTGAAAAGAATGATTGATTAATCTTGGTCAAGTCAGTATCTCTGATCCTCAGTTTGTGCTTTTATGGATCATAGACTTTTTTTTAATAAGTTGGTAACATTTTGCAGTGCTCTTATACTAAATGAGCTCTCATGTGAAATGGTGGAGTAATTCATATGTAATAGGTACTTAGAAAAGTTCTTTTTTTTCCTCACTGAAAATACAAATAAAATAAGAATAGGAAGTGGATCTTTAATAACGTTTCTATGGTTTTAAGTTCACCATTCTAGAGTCGTATATCTGCGTAGTTCATGAACCAGCTGTCTGGCACCTCCTGGAAACTCATTAGAATTACAGAATTTCAGGTCCTATCCATGACCTATAGAATCAGAATCTGCATTAAAAATATATATATATTCCCAGGAGATTCCTTTACACATTACAAATTGAGAACCACTGATTTACAATACTGTGAGAACTGTGGTGTTGTGCTCTTGAGAGTCCCTTGGACTTCAAGGACATCAAACCAGTCAATCCTAAAGGAAATCAGTCTTGAATATTCATTGGAAGGACTGATGCTGAAGCTGAAACTCTAACACTTTGGCCGCCTGATGCGAAGAACTGACTCATTGGAAAAGACCCTGATGCTGGGAAAGACTGAAGGCAGGAGGAGAAGGGGATGACAGAGGATGAGATGGTTGGCTGTCATCTCCAACTTGATGGACATGAGTTTGAGCAAGCTCCAGGAGCTGCTGATGGACAGGAAACCCATAGATTTTCCCTTCTATAGGAGAACCCTAGAAAGGAGTCATTTTTGACGGTCTCCCAAAGCTTTCAGGACCCAGCCTTCTTAACTGTCTTTAGCCCTGCTCCTCACCGTTCTATCACAAGTTATACGGGGCTGGGGGTTTGAGGCTCAGTGATCTCTCACAAAATGCTTCCTTTACTTTTCCCTTTCTTCCGGAAACTTAAGTCCCACTCAACTACTAAAATTTAGGTTTTGAGTCCCGTCACTTCTTACCACTTCCCTTCAAACACCCTGGTCCATTGTTTCCCCTGAATTATTACAATTGCCCAGTAACTAATCTTCCTACTTTTAAAAAGCTTACTCAGATCATGTCCCTGCTCTGTTCAAAACCTACAAACCCCTATATAATATGGTTTCCATGCTCCTTTTCACCAGCTCTGTTCCAGCTGTAATGACCTTCCTGCTGTTCTTCAAATGTGCCTCAGCCCCTCTGACCGGGCTGTTGCAATAGGCATGGAACATTCCTTTCCCCAGCTATCTGCATGGCTCTTCAGTTCATTTGGATCTTTGCTCAAAAATCACTGATTAGAGAGGACTATCCCGGAGAAGCCAACTACAAATGATCATTTCCCTCCATCCTCAGTCAATCCCTCTCTGATTCATAACTATTCTTCCCTTCCCATTTTTAACTGATGACACTGTGCGTTTGTCTCTGTGCTATATTCTTATAGCACATTTAGAGTTATGCTCTGCACGTGTTCAACATTCACCATTTGTTGCGAGAATGAACAAACCTTGAAGATATCTGCTCTGCCCTCTGCAGCTCTATCTACCTTTTCTCCCCTGCTTTCTCGGCTCGGTGTGTGTCTCCCATAGCATTTACTGTTGCATGGGAAAAAGTTATTTTACCTTACTTCATAATCCAAGTGGCCATTACAATGTCTAGTGTAGAGTAACTATATTTGTTGAATGAATTGTTTCAAGGTTGAATAAGAAGACTTTTAAATCAGTTAGTCTGTTACAGCCAGATGAACTTCCCAGAGGAAAAGGCTGAGTGCAAGCTCAGAGAACTTTCTAACACAAAACTCTTCAGACTGTCTTAAGTGTAACTTGAGTCTTAAGATTTTAACTTAACAGCCTATAGCTTTAGTAGTAAATTTACAAAAGATTAGCTTTCTACAAGCTTAGACCTCAGAAATGTTCCAATAATGACCGTTGGTAAAATTTTAACCTAAAGTTTTATCACCTCTTTACATTTTTAACTCCAAATAAAATATTATTTTGAAAAACTCTACTGTTGCAGGATTTTTTTACATTTCACTGATGCTGGCTATATATGGTAGTCTATGGATACCATTTTAAAAGAATTAGCATCTTAATCTTTTACACAAATATTCCTCTTGTGAGTCATAAAATTATTACAGCAGAGAATAGCCAGGATTTAGAAATCAGTAGGAAAGGCAGAAGTAATACTCCAAAGCTTATCAAAAGAAGACACGAAAACAGGCATTTATTTAGATCTTAAATGGAAATAATTTAATCTTTTTATCCTTTCTACTCCAAAGCTGAGCAAAGTCTCCAAAATTCTACAAATAATCACTGTAGAAAAGCTGAACATGGACACTTGCATTTTTAAACACCACTACCTAATAACTCAGTTTACTAAGAGCCGGTAGCAAAGGTATGCATCAATTTTTCCCTGTATATTCTTTAACAATATCTTCTCACTCTTCTTTTAATCTGTTAAAGTAACCAAAATAAGCTTATATCCTTTTTTTCATTAGGCTCAGTATTTACAACAAATTCTTAGTAACTTTCAGAATTCAAGTGAACTTTACTTTCCCAAATGGTTACTGAAGAGGTTTTCAATACATTTTAAAAAATATTTGTTATTCATGCCCTAAGATCACATCAAGGGACCTCAGCAATCTTGAGTTTCTATATGTCTCCCCTTGCTTTCGAAGATAACCTCTAAAGTAAAAAAGACAGAGAAGAATGATCTTGTATGGAATAATAGGGCATATAACTAAATATATGAATACAGTTCAATCCCTGGGTCGAGAAGATCCCCTGGAGTAGAAAATGGCACCCCGCTCCAGTATTCTTGCCTGGAGAATTCAATGGACAGTGCAGCATAGCAGGCTACAGTCCGTGGGGATGCAAATCGAACAACATATAGTGTACATGCCAATATGTTTAGTAATATATAAACACATGCCTTGATTCCAGAATAACTGAATTTATAGTTTCACTTATACATTTGGTGGGGAGGGTGTCTGAGAGTCATTTCAGAAATGTAACTAAGTAAATTCAGAATAAAGCTAACACCTCGCTTCGTTGCTGCCTTGCTCAGGTATTCTGAGCTTTAATATTATTTAGAAAATACTTTCCAGTTAAAAATCATGAATGGAATTAGTTAATATCAAGAGTGATTCCCAGTGAAGAAGGAGTGAGTTCTCACCACCAGAGTAACATACAGGCCATTAGCTGCCCTGACGTGAGTGGCATGTTTCACCAGCAGCAATGTCATGAAGCCATCAAGATTAAAAAATGCCAACCCAGTCCAGTATTCTTGCCTGGAGAATCCCATGGACAGAGAGAGGAGCCTGGCGGGCTGCAGTCCACGAGGTGGCAGAGTCAGACATGACTGAGTGACTAACACTAACTATCTCGGAAGAACACTTAAATACTGAAGATACACTTGCAAGCTATTATCATCTGCAACTCACTTGGACATTCTAATTGGATTATTTTTTCTATTTCACAAATAAATATTTTTACCATCATAATCCCTATACATTGTTTACTGATAACTTTAATTAACATGAAATGGACTGGTCCATATTGTTAAATTAAAAAAGTGGTTCTCGCTTCCACAGTATTAACCATTTTTTCAGGAACTTAATTAACAAATAAATCAAGACACTGAATAAAACAGAGTTTCTTAAGGATTATATTCATTTGGAATTATTATGGTTTTTTGCTTTTTACTCTTTTCTCTTTTCCTGTGGTCATCTTTCTTAATTAACAAAAATTAACGGATTAGAAAAAAGCACTAATTTTGGTTTAAAAAAGATTATTTAGGATATACTGCCTCTGTCCTGTACTTCACTGCTTTGATGTTGGGCTTTATTATAGTTTTATTCCCATTTGGTATACTTTAGTATAGTCTTGTTCCATATATTACAACTTCAGGTTGGCAGATTATTTCCACCTTACAATAATCAAAAACTTTAAGTATCAGGAAAAAGTTTGACCCATGAGAAGAAAACAATATTTACATTTAACACTCTTACAACTTCTATATCAAATGGAAAATCTATGTGACTCTACAAGTCAGCAGGTAACACATGAGGTGAATAAGAACCAATGATGTACATTTGGTGTTAAAAAGCTTGTAAAGATAGCCCTAAAGATAGTGTGGTAGAAGATTATAACAAACTTATTTAAAATAAAGTAACAGTAATTGGACTGCAAGGAGATGAAACCAGTCCATCCTAAAGGATATCAGTTCTGGGTGTTCATTGGAAGGTCTGATGCTGAGGCTGAAACTCCAGTACTTTGGCCACCTGATGAGAAGAGTCGACTCACTGGAAAAGACCGTGATGCTGGAAAAGATTGAAGGCGACAGGAGAAGGGGATGACAGAGAATGAGACGGTTGGATGGCATCACTGATGATGGACATGAGTTTGAGTAAGCCCCGGGAGTTAGTGATGGACAGGGAGGCCTGGAGTGCTGCAGTCCATGGAGTCGCAAAGAGTCGGAGATGACTGAGTGACTGAACTGAACTGAACAGTAATTACCAGGTAATGTAAACTGATTAAATTGTAAAACATCATGAAATCACATTTACTTTATTATTCAGTATATTATACCAAGGACTGTATTTTGTTAATAATTTCTATGTACCCACTTTGTATAAAGATTGTATCATTTAATCCTCACCACAGCCCTACAAATTCAGTGTTACTATTTTTATTGTCACTCCATTTTCCAAGTGAAGAAATGAGGCACAAGTAAATATACTCCTTTATCCAATATCTTATAGTCAATTAAGAGACAGAGCTGGGATTCAAACCTGTGTCCACCTGACCCAGAGCCCTTGATCTTTAACCCTCATTCTAAATTCCTCCTGAGTTCACTCGAAAGGTGAAAAGCAGAACTTAAATGCTTGTGAACTACAACACACGAAGTAGGAATCAGCAACTCCTAAACTCTGAGGTCAGCTTTGTACTTTTCATACATCCTTACCTCTTCTGTGCTTTTTAAAGTTAAAAACCTCACTATCAACCTTTAACCTGTTATTGTTACATTTCACATCTGCTCTAGGTCCTATTCTCCTTGGTAACAATCTCTCTTTCCCATCTGGAATTTGGTCCTCTGAGAGAGATTACACAAAGCAGAAGTAATACAACAGGCACATATCAAGGCACCTCCGAATGACCCACTATGCCTGCTTCTCAGTGTTTCCCCCAGAGCAATGGAGGTGCTAAGCAAATTCCTTCAACACGTATCATCTTCCACGATCAAGACGGCATTTTTTCCACCCATCTTGACAGATTTCCTAGGAATTCCATGCAGGTTTTCATAACAGGGAAATCAGAAAGTGCTGTATTGGCAGATTCAGGTATTAGTCAAATAAATGCCAGACTTAAACCATGAAAATAATCAATTCCTTAAAATGTACCTGTAACAAGACATCTGATTTTATCAAATTGTTATCACAGGTAGACTTCTAAAAAGCAGACAACACAGGGTTCATTGACTTTGCATCATTTAAATCAAGGCATATGCCATTTTTAATAATTCTAAAGAGTCACCTGTCCTTTGGCACCAAGTTATTTCTGGATTATCACAGGATATATTTTCTTTATACTACAGCTTTAAGATTCAGCAATCTTGTGAATCACTGGTAACAAACTACTAATAAAAAGCTTCATATAAATGGAGCTCTCACACAGTCTCACATACATACACAACTAATGGAAAAACCACAGCTTTGACTATACAGATCTTTGTCACCTCTTTGTAATACACTGTCTGTATCTGTCACAGCTTTTCTTCTAAGGAGCATAAAAGGAGAGCTGGACCATAAAGAAGCCTGAGCACCGAAGAAATGATGCTTTTGAACTGTGGTGCTGGAGAAGACTCTTGAGAGTCCCTTGGACTGCAAGGAGATCCAAACAGTCCATCCTAAAGGAGATCAGTCCTGGGTGTTCATTAGAAGGACTGATGCTGAAGCTGAAACTCCAATACTTTGGCCACCTGAGGCGAAGAGCTGACTCCTTGGAAAAGACCCTGATGCTCGCAAAGATTGAGGGCAGGAGGAGAAGGGGACGACAGGATGAGATGGTTGGATGGCATCATGGACTCAGTGGACATGAGTTTGAGCTAACTCTGGGAGCTGGTGATGGACAGGAAGGCCTGGCGTGCTGCAGTCCATGGAGTTTCAGAGTCAGAGATGACTGAGCGACTGAACAACAATGTGCCATAAACATAATACAGTTAATGCAACTTGTAAGGGGCAATCATCAATTTAATAGAATACGGTTTGTGTATACTTTTATATATGTATATATTGTATATTTAAAGAAAAGTACAATTATTTTATTAATTATTCAAATTTCCTCTTATTTTGTAATTTCCTTTTCCTCACATTTCAAATTCCTTTTTACTAAGTTCACTGTCTTGCTAATTCAGTCAGTTCAGTCCAGTTGCTCAGTCGTGTTCGATTCTCTGTGACCCCATGAATCGCAGCACGCCAGGCCTCCTTGGCCATCACCAACCCCCAGAGTTCACTCAAACTCATGTCCATCAAGTCAGTGATACCATCCAGCCACCTCATCCTCTGTCGTCCCCTTCTCCTTCTGCCCACAATCCCTCCCAGCATCAGAGTCTTTTCCAATGAGTCAAGTCTTCTCATGAGGTGGCCAAAGTATTGGAGTTTCAGCTTTAGCATCAGTCCTTCCAAAGAACACCCAGGACCGATCTCCTTTAGAATGGACTGGTTGGATCTCCTTGCAGTCCAAGGGACTCTCAAGAGTCTTCTCCAACATCACAGTTCAAAAGCATCAATTCTTCGGCACTCAGCTTTCTTCACAGTCCAACTCTCACATCCATACATGACCACTGAAAAAACCATAGCCTTGACTAGACGGACCTTTGTTGGCAAAGTAATGTCTCTGCTTCTGAATATGCTATCTAGGTTGGTCATAACTTTCCTTCCAAGGAGTAAGCGTCTTTTAATTTCATGGCTGAAATCACCATCTGCAGTTATTTTGGAGTCCCCAAAAAGAAAGTCTGACACTGTCTTGCTAATTAAATGGCCAGTTAAAAGAATATAAATTTGTTTATAGGATCAAGTAAGTCTTGCCTCTAGAACCCTTTCCAGGTGCATCTTTAAGTGATTTCTCAGTGGCTCAGAGGTGAAGAATCTGTCTGTAATGCAGGAGACCTGGGTTTGATCCCTGGGTTGGGAAGATTCCCTGTAGAAGGGAAATGGCAACCCACTTCAGTAGCCTTGCCTGGAAAAATCTCATGGACAGAGGAGCCTGGCGGGCTATGGTCGCAAAAAGTCAGACATGACTGAGCGACTAATACTAACAGAAATTTAGCCAATTATAAATCACATTCCTTCACTCTAGCAATAAAACTCATCATTTCAACCTCATATTGTGAAAAAGACATAAAACGCAAAAGTAAACTAATCATTTTTGCTAAACCAAATTCCAGTGAAAGAAACTGGATTTCATAAAATCTCAGAACTGGAGAGAATCTAAAAATATAGTTCCATTAAAACCTATGTAGAAACCTAGAGAATCTAGAGAAAATACAGGAAAGTGATCTGATTAGATAGAACAGAACACAAAGAGGGACTCAAATATTTGAGTGAGGCGAGTTCTTTTATAAAAAGATTAACAATACGAAGTTCCAGTTAAAATAATTAATGACAAAAATGTAAGTCAAGCTGCATTTAGCTTGATTAACTTAGTAAAGGGTTTCAAAAGAGCTGTGTATCCTTCTCTTTTATACAAAGGCTTCAGATTAGCAGGTTCAGAAGGAATTGTCTTCAAGGTGAAAACTGTCTGCAGATACCCTGCTTAACTGGAAATAGGCTAGCGACTTTGTCAATAC
>SJYX01013176.1:5086-21168 GCA_006410675.1 Oreotragus oreotragus
AAAAAAAGTCAAAGGGACATAGAAGCCACCTTGAAAGAACAAGTTGAAAGACAAACAATGCAGTGTTGGACTGCAATTCAAAGTGCAAGTCCAAGCTGATACAAACAACTGGTTGAATAAATAAATAAGGGAGAAGAGACCTATCTCCTGTACTAAGCAATTCCAAATTAAGTTATACAGATGCTTGCTTCTCAAGGAGGTGGGCCTTAACTTTTCCCTACCCCATGAGTTTGGGCTGTGTTTAGTGATTCACTTCCAAAGAACAGATTTATGGAAAGTGAGAAAAAAGTTACTTTGTAGTAGAGAAACCTGACAAACACTCCTCAGCCAAGTGATAAGTCATGCTGGTACCATATATGCTTGATGCGATGTAATGAAGGAGCAATCCACATCCGTGAGCTTCCTCCCTAGAGGCTACAGCCTAGTGAATCATGAGAAATATATCAGACAAACCCAACTGAGGAACAATGAACAAAATACTTAATCACTACTCCTCAAAACTGCTGAAGTCATCAAAAGCACGGGAAGCATGAGAATATCATGGCTAAGAAGAGCCAAAGGAGACGTGACAACCACATGTAATGTCACATCCTGGATGGGATTCCTCAACAGAAAAAGGACATTAGGTTAAAAACTAGTGAAATCCACGGAGAATGCAATGGCACCCCACTCTAGTACTCTTGCCTGGAAAATCCCATGGACAGAGGAGCCTGGTAGGCTGCAGTCCATGAGGTCACTAAGAGTTGGACATGACTGAGCGACTTCACTTTTACTTTTCACTTTCATGCATTGGAGAAGGCAATGGCAACCCACTCGTGTTCTTGCCTGGAGAATCCCAGGGACAGAAGAGCCTGGTAGGAGGCCGTCTATGGGGTCGCACAGAGTCGGACATAACTGAAGTGACTTAGCAGCAGCAGCAGCAGCAGCAGCAGCAGTGAAATCCAAATAGTGTGGAGTTAATAGTAATGTACCAGTGTTGGTTCCTTAATGTGAAAAATGTACCACTGTAATGTCAGATGCTAACCACAGGGGAAGCTGGTGCAGGGGATATGTGAACTATGCAAACTTTTCTGAAAAATATAAAACTATTCTAAAATAAAGTTTATTTAAATTAAGGAAACACTATATGCCTAAATGAAAGGTATTCTGGACTGAATCTTGGAACTGAAAAAGGACACTAGTGAAAAACTGGTGCAATATGAATAAAGTTGAGAGTTTATTAGTATTGCAGCAGTGTGGATTTTAGTTTTGATGAATGTACCATGGTAATGTAAAATACTAACATTAAGGGAAACTGGGTAATAAGTACATGGGAACACCATATTTCCTTTGGAACTTTTCTGTAAATCTAGTTATTCCAAAATAAAATTTAAAAAATGTAGTGCAGAGTAGCTGGACATACAAGCCAGCTCGATCTGCTTGGGCCAGCCTAGGTAACCTGTAATCTACATGATGACATTTGATTTGTTGGGGAATCTGCAGTGGATCCCTCCCCTCTTCTCCACACCACCCTTTGCACTGGCCCTGCTGTATCAACTTGAATGTATTTCATGTGCATGGATCTACACCAGTCATGTGGTTGTGGTTAACGGGGGGAATCTGGGCTCCCCAAGACTAGATGACTTACATCTAGTGAACAAAAGCAAATAGAATGGACCAAGCTTCAGAACTGAAGGGAACAGGACAGCAGTTGTGGGGAGGAGTCTGATAATCAGGAGTTAGTTTGAAACAGAAGACAGGTAAGATTTTTGGGGAAAAAGACAACGATTTTAGGCTGGGAGGAGGGGGGCCAGAGACCAGTGAAAATGTTGCCTTGGTTAGGTACTTCGTTTTTTTCTGCCTTGCTGCTGCTGCTAAGTCACTTCAGTCGTGTCCGACTCTGTGTGACCCCATAGACGGCAGCCCACCAGGCCTCCCCGTCCCTGGGATTCTCCAGGCAAGAACACTGGAGTGGGTTGCCATTTCCTTCTCCAATGCATGAAAGAGAAAAGTGAAAGTGAAGTCACTCAGTCTGTCCGACTGTTAGCGACCCCATGGACTGCAGCCCACCAGGCTACTCCGTCCATTGGATTTTCCAGGCAAGAGTACTGGGGTGGGGTGCCATTTTTCTGCCTTACCTCTGGCTTACTCATAAGGTCTTTTACTCATGTTATATTTGCTACTTGTAATATTAGATGAACAAAGACTGGCCTGAAAGTCAAGTGGCTGTCATGAGTTACTAGGAAGCAAAAAAACCCCCAGAGATTGGGAATAGGATGAGAAGGGGCATTCCTAGGGCTACAGCCATAAGACAGTTCCAAGTCTCTTGCTTATTTCTATGGTCACCCTCTCCATCAGACTGTGAGCTCTTCTGGCACACGGATGCTGTCTTATTCTTCTCTAGCCCCAGCAATGGTCTGTACATAGGAGATGTTCAATAAACATATGCTAATGCAGAAGTAAGGCAGGAAGCTAGACACTAGTGAAATTGGGCATGATTTTGTTTTGAAAACTTACAGGGAAATATTAAATCCCAAACATATTTTTATCCTGAATCCCCATAATAAAGACTTTAAAAATTCTGAAAATTTGATTTTTTCATATCAGTAAGGAGAGCCGGCTCTGAAAACCTGAAATTGGAATTTGGGGAATGTATATATTAATGTTACACATCTATTTCAAAGAATAAAAAGCAACTGCTTAGCTATATAATGTGAAAGACCAGAGAAAATGGCATGCTAAATTATATTGAGTCATTCATATTTTAATTCCAATTAATGTAAACAAGATGAAGGCAAAGGAAGACTTGTTATGGCTCTCCAAAGAGTTTTTAATGAAATGTGGCTTTAAACTTATTTAGGCAGCCACACTAACTCTGTGATGAAATTTTCACCAGAGAAAGGGAAAATAAGAAAATATGGGTTACTTTTTTCAAAAGCTAGGTTTATTCACTTTAATAGACTGCTGCCCTAAGATAAGATTATGCTTGATCTTTTTTTAAGTATTAAAATGTTCTCTCTTTTATGATGGTGCCTGAGTGGTAAAGAATCCACCTGCCAAGCAGGATGTGCAGGTTCGATCCCTGGGTAGGGAAGATCCACTGGAGAAGGAAATGGCAACCCACTGAGTATTCTTGCCTGGAAAATTTCATGGACAGAGGAGCCTGGTGAGTTACATTCCATTGGGTCACAAGTCAGACATGACTTAGCAACTAAACAACAAATAGATGGTGGAAGTTCTTTAAAGTGTTGAGTTGACAAAAAAGGGCTGGTGCCCTATGTCAATCCTTAAAATACTATTCGTCCATGAAATATCAGTATCTGAAAAGTGCTTCTACATCCGCTCCTCCCTTTTTTTTTTTTTTTGGTCTAGAAGTGTACTGAGGGATTGAGAAATGTATGTCTATTGAGTATTAACTAGGTACCAAGTTTTACATATACATGATTTTCGCTAAATCCTTACAATTTCAGTGAGATATTCTCATATTACGGATAAGGACATGGAAATTAATATAAAATAACATGCCCAAGGAAGGTGCTAACAGAAGAAACCAAATCTAAGTTTATCTAATTCTAGAATCTGTGTTCCTTCCTATAATACCACACCACTTAATATAGTGAGTTTCTAATACAGTTCATTTTAGGGGAAAACACTATTCAATTTTTCTTTACATACATCTTGATGCTACCTTTTCAAACTCACTTTCTGACTTGTAACTTTGCGGTATATTTATATAATGATAAACCAACATTTTAAAAACTAAATTTAGAAGTATCAGTATTGTTCTCTTAAGCTTGCATCCCAACTATTTTGCCTTTGCCTTTTTGTTCAAGAAACCACATAAAACCCATCAGGAAATATTCATATGGAAGCACCCCAATTATATGCAGTTGAAACATCCAGCACCACAGCAAGACTACAAGGCATCAGGCAGAAGTCAGTGAAAGCCAAGCAGCCTCAGAGAGTTGAAGACACTGAGTTCTCTGAGACACTAGACCAATTCCACTGCCATCCAGACCTTGAGACTAAGAAAGAGACCAGTTAGAAAGCCAATGGCATAATAACTTTATCTGTGAGGCAGAGTATAGGAAAGTGAGCAGAGAGGTGGGGGATAGTGAGGGAGGTGGGAGGAGAGGAAGGAGAAAGCATGTCGCTGGCAAGAGGAAGAAAGCAGCATAGAAATAAAACCAAGGTAAACAATACAGAATGAACTAGAAAATCCGGGACACTCAAGACTATGCTGATTAATAAGGATATGATCATGGCTCCTCAGCTTCTCACTTACATACTGAAAACAACTGTAGTAAAGAATGTATAAGCATAGAGATGAACTGCTAGCAGTGTTCATTTTAGAACTAGAATTAAAAACTATTTTTCTTAAAGGTATGTAGCTAATGCATTATAATTCAGAGGTCCAAAATGTGATCTCTGCTTGCTAAAAATCAAATTATAAAACAAGACTTTTATTTTCTCAAGTTACTGAAGTCATTGGAAAATAATGTCGCATGTTCAACAACTTTTGGCCATCAACTTTTAATAATACATATTTAATTTTCATAAACATATGCTAACCATCAACAACATTATTAGGGTTCCATCAACCCCAGATGTTATTTCATTGGTACATTATATCAATATTTACAAAGGCTTCCAAATTTAATAACACAAAACAAAACAGCTTAATTTTTAAAACTACACTGCTTTAAAAAAATGTAAACAGTTCATTTTTACATTATTGTAAAAAAGAAGACTCACTCCTTAATGTGGCTTAATTTTTTTTAAGTGAGCAAAGCCTGGTGCTCATGGATAAAGAATGAAAATAATTCTTTACATAGAAACATTGTGCTCCAGTGTGGCAAAAAAAATTTATATATACACATACAAAGAAAAGAATCTTAAGTCCACAATTTAGACCACACACACAAAAAAAATCATCCCCAAATTGAGAAATGTATAAAAACCATTTACACATGGTTGTTGACCTACTGAAAACCTATATAACATTTTTAAAACAATAACTCACTCAAAAGATACCACTTCTCTTTAAAATGAAATTTTGTGCAAAAGAAATTATTTAAGCTAGAAACAAGACACTCCTCCTCAATAAGAGGCCAAAAGAGCCACTGAAATAATTTAATAACTCTGTTAGATTTAGTGCATGTAACCAAAAGGCACACACATGTGATTAATACATTAATATATTTTCATGCAGAAACCTGTGCATGTTCACAATTATATAACAAAAACACGAATGTAACAAAATGTAATAGCCTAATGTTTGGCAATGTTATTCTAGCTACATTCCTTTCTAGTCTATCAGTCCAGGGTTTACTAGATCATTAACATTGCCTCTCAAAAAATATATTATATTTGAACAACTTCCAATAAAAATTAAAAAAAAGGATGTTAACCTGAAACACTATGATTTTTTTCAGTCCTGGTACATACATAAACTTACTGATATGTTTATTTTAAATGTCATTTAAAATTAAGATACATTTTTCCTTTTGTTAATAAACACTTTGATTGCTCCAGTGAAGTCAGCAGAGAGAAGAACTTCTGTGTTGTCTGTCTTCATAATACCTTAAAGGCATAAAAAAAAAAGTTTTTT
Source organism: Oreotragus oreotragus (assembly GCA_006410675.1). Taxonomy (NCBI): domain Eukaryota; kingdom Metazoa; phylum Chordata; class Mammalia; order Artiodactyla; family Bovidae; genus Oreotragus; species Oreotragus oreotragus. The sequence continues at coordinate 10,677 of SJYX01013176.1, forward strand.
ATTGATTTTAAAGGAATATGAAGGCTGCTGCCACAAGCTTGTCACATGTCCATGACTCTCTACCTCGGGTAACCTCTCCCCGCCATTTCAGTCTATTTCCTGGCTTGCTCCGTAATCCTTTCATCCTCCTGTATCTCTCCTCTCTGAGGCTCAATTCCACTTTACCTTGTCTTAGCTGCTCTTTTCCTGGCATAGGGAGATCATGGTCCCTTGGGGCCTGGATGCCTGGATTTAGTCCCAGGCATCCAAGGCCTTTAAATTGTCTAATTCTTCATTTCATGGCAAGAGTGTGTGTGTGTGTTAGTCACTTAGTCGTGTCCGACTCTTTGCGACCTGATGGACTACAGCTCACCAGGCTCCTCTGTCCATGGGATTCTCCACAAGAAGAATACTGGAATGGGTTGCTGTGCCTTCCTCCAGGGGAATCTTCCTGACCCAGGGATTGAACCTGGGTCTCCTGCATTGCAGGCAGATTCTTTACTGTCTGGGCCATCAGAGAAGCCCTCACAGCAAGAGGCTAGTATATTATTCAGCCCCAGGACTGGAGTGTTGGCAAGATGGGATCAGCTGGGCAAGTCTTTTGCTAACAGGGCTCACTAATGAGGTTGACAGTAAGGTTTACTGTACAGCAGACATACTGGAACTGCCATGAAATGAAGTGTACATGATTGCTCTGTGAATGCTGACAACACCCTTTGCCTTTCTGGTCCATACTGAAGAACTATGTAGCTATGCTGAATGGCAAAAATGCTCACCTCTTATGTTTGCTGGTAAAAACATTTAACAAACAAAATTCAGTGTTATTGATTATGCACAGGCAAACACTGTAGACTTAAGAAGTGCTGATTTGTAAGGAAGCAGATAATCCAAACTTTAAATGGAAAGCTGTATATAGGATGAGTTAGACAAAATGGTTTCACTTATATTTGCCAAAAACATATGCTAAGCCTTTGAATATTCCTAATACACTTTTCGTTTATCTCAAAGTACCATTATGCAGCAGAAGCAACAGCAAACAACTGACAGATATCAGAGAGGCTGGAGAATAAAAGAAATCATCATATATATAAATATAAAAATGCTTTATACGATACTATATAATGAAGACGATAATATCTATTATACACCAGGCATTTTGCTAGACGCATGTCTTATCTTTAATTCTTATAGTTGATTTACAATATTGTGTTAGTTTCAGCTGTACAGAAAAGTGATTGAGACATGCATGTACTTGGAGGTACATCAATATTTACATGAACTTCCCACGTGGTGCTAGTGGTACAGGACCCGCTTGCCAACGCAGGTAGACGTAAGAGACATGGGTTTGACCCCTGGCTTGGGAAGATCCCCTATAAGGAGGTATGGCAACCTACACCAGTATTCTTGCCCAGAAAACCCCATGGACAGAGAAGCCTGGCAGGCTGCAGTCCATAGGGTCGCACAGAGTCGGACACAACTGAAATGACTGAGCACCCACGCACATATATGTACATATATACTTTTTCCATTATAGGTTGTTATAAGATATTGAATATAGTTCTCTGTGCTATATAGTAAATCCTTGTTATTTATCTGTTTTATATATGGTAGCGTACATCTGTTAATCCCATACTCATAATTTTTCCCTCTCCTCTTTTTTTTTGGTAACTGTAAGTTTGTTTTCTATGTCTGTGAGTCTGTTTCTGTTTTGTAAGTTCATTGGTACTATTTTTTAGATTTCATATATAAATGACATCATACTTATCTTTGTCTGTCTGACTTACTTCACTTAATCGTTAGGTCTATCCATGTTGCTGCAAGTGGCATTATTTCATTCTTTTTAATGGGTGAATAATATTCCAGTGTGTGTGTACTGTACTTTTGATTTGCATTTCTCTAATAATTAGTGATATGGAACATCTTTTCATGTGCCTGTTGGCCATCTGTATGTCTTCTTTGGAGAAATGTCATTTAGGTCTTCTGCCCATATCAAAACCTTATCAATGAGGTATATCACCATTTTAAACATGAAGAAAATGGAAGCTTAAATAGTCAAATATGTCAGGAATAAAGAGGAGGGCAATCAGATATACTTTATGATTTCATACCCTGGGTTTGAGAGTATTCTTAGAATATACCTACACAGGTAAAAAAAAGCGAACACAAATCTGAGTATGATCCAAAGTTGTGCCTCTTTAAAAAGGACCCAGCAAAGTAGTAACTGAACAATGTTAATACAGTGCGGTTTTGAGAAGTTTAAAAAAAGCACTTTCCATTTTTCCTCAAACAGTTTTAAAAGCTAGAATTTTCTGTGCAATGTGTAGGGGAAATGTACAGAGTGCAAAAAGGAATCATTGGACAAAAAAAAAAGAAAAAACCCAACCAAACGACTTAATTTAGAAGACAGAAACAGGATTTGACTGTGAGGGAAAAAAATGAAAAGAAATATTTCCAAACAGGCATTTAGTAAAGGTGTAATAATTCTGAGTGTTTCTTTTTAAAGCATGTAAATGAAAGAAGTGCTAGACTGAAACTTGTCTTTGGTATAAAAATTTTGCTTCACAGACAGAAGAAATAATATATTTAGTGCAGTGTAGAGTACAAACAATACCACAAGGGAAACTGCTTGAGATTAAATAAACATGCTTGAGAACTTTTAAATATTCAAATAATTTTAGAAGCACTCTTGGTACACTGTATACATTGTTGTGTCTTTATAACACTCTTCAAGACCTGGTGTAGTCTCTAAAGTGAGAAAACTCATTTACTAAAATATTCTGCAATTGATTATAACAATGCAAACTGTTTTTGTTAACAATTGGTCCAAATTCACATGGCTTTACCTTGTTCTTGAGAATTAACAGGAAAATCATTTTTATATAATTGGCACTCACTACTACTTGACGGTTTCTTTTCACTTCCTAATCTGAGCATTTTATATAACTGAAAATACTATTCATTATTAAAGCCTTAGTACAGGCTTGCAGATATTAGGTTAGCCAAAAACTTCATTCAGGTTTTTCCACTGGATGTTAGGGAAAAACTCAAACAAACTTTTTGGTCAACCCAAGAGCTATCTATGAGAAGCTATAAATTTGTGGCAAGAGAAAAGAATATTGCTTTCATTTTGGTTTAACTCACTTACTCAGTAATTCTTTATTAAGAACATCTACCATATGCAGGCAAGCACTGGGCTAGGCACTGGCACTACAACAATAAATAAAACACATAAAATCTGTGTCCTCACAGAGATGATACTGTAGAAGAGAAAGGTGATATATTGTGTATGTATTTATGTCTTGTTTGCACTTCTCTAAAGAGAACAACTGTTCATAAAAAAGTTACAACTCTTCAAAATTTTCATTTTTAATTCCCAGGTGAATTTAAGAGAAGTAAAACCTCCAAGAATTATGTTACCAAAACGTTCAGAAATGAATATCTGTCAACCATTACGTTGTATAAAAGAAATATTCTTCATATTCATGAAGACCTCATAATACTCATAGATCAATGAAGCTACTAAAGGCTGATCAGAGAGCATGAAGGACAAATAAAACACAGATACCTACCAGAGGGCATGGTTTCCAACACTTCAGCATCTTCACCTTTTTCATTTCCTTCTGATTTTTCAGATTGCACATCCAAAGACAACATCAAACTTGGGTTTGGAGCAAAGATAGCTGATGTAACAACTGCATTATGTGCTGTAAAAAAAAAAATCAACTTTNGCACCTTCACCTTTTTCATTTCCTTCTGATTTTTCAGATTGCACATCCAAAGACAACATCAAACTTGGGTTTGGAGCAAAGATAGCTGATGTAACAACTGCATTATGTGCTGTAAAAAAAAATCAACTTTAGGATTACTAATAAGCTTGATTCTAAACATCAAGATAAAAAGTATAATATGCAAAAAATATAATAGTGTATGTTATATACAAGTATCTTTAGAAATGAACAGATAAGAAGTAACTCAGAACTATTTAAAACTCAAAAATATTTTCTTAAAAAAAAAAAAACCCCAAACCACATACAAGTTCTGAGATTCCATGACTTCTCACATTTTACACAAGTATAAGTTCTTCCTTGGTATAGAAAAGTCAAACAAAGCCAATACAAACTGAATGCAGTTAAAACTGCCAAACTCTCTCTCTGAAATAATGCCTATACAAATTTACTTATATCTTCATTTTAACTTTATTTATTTAAAAGACACACCAAACTGGGCATTTACTTACCTTTAATACCTTCCCAAAAGTCATTACGATCTCTCCTGACTGAAGTAAACTTGCTTAAGTCATGGTAAGTACTCCAGATATAAACATACTTATCTTCTGAGCCACTAACAAGGTAATTAAAATCATGGCTAAATTTAGGGAAGAAAGAAAAAGAATCAAAGTTGTGGGGCTTTTTAGGGGTTTCTCTCTATCAGAGCTTCCTAGTTTGAAACACCTAAGAAAACATTCAAGAGAACTTGCTGAAATACAGACTCCAAGCCTCACTTCAGAGGCCCTGAACATGCAGGGTTGACATGGGTGGCCACTGGCATTCATATGTTCATTAAAGTTCTAGGTAACTGCTGCTGGGTTAACCCACACTGGGAGGAATGCCTGCTGTTGCTGCTTTGTCTCTAAGTCATGTACGACCCTTTGTGACACCAGGCCTGCCAGGCTCCTCTGTCCATGGGATTCCTCAGGCAAGAATCCTGGAGTGGGTTGCCATTTCCTTCTCCAGGGGATCTTCCCCATCTAGGGATGGAACCTGTGTCTCCTGCATTGCAAGCAGATCCTATACCACTGAGCCACCAGGGAAGCCCTCAGGAGGAATGTCTACTTAAGAGATAAAAGAGAGAAGCTGAATACTTTACTAATTAAATTATTGGGTAATTACTGGGTAGTTCAAGAAAAACGGAGAACTGGTAAGGAAAAGACTGAAATAAAAAGGGCTATAAAGAAAGAAAAGGTAGGTATTTCAGGAGAGCTTGCAGAACCTAAATTAAGAGTTCAAATAATAATGACATGTAAAGGTGTATACAGGACATTGTACCTTAGGGTCTCAAAATGCTTAGTTTCTGTATTTAAAAGGCCAAGGGTGAGTGGTGGTGGGATAAATCTCCTCTTAGAGAACATACATGAAAATACAAAAGCACAAATTCTGGAGCTGGGGGTCTTCTAATCCTGGCTCTGATACTACCAGTGTGACTTAAGGCAAATTACTTAATTTTCTGGATGTTGCGTCTTCATGAGCAGAGGAGGAGCAATTCTAACTCTACCAAACAGGTGGATAAGGTAAGTTCTATATGATTGATAATATGAGATACCAGTTGTAAAAACCCAAAGTAACTAACACCACTATACATAAACATATAAACCTAAGGTATAAATCAATGGAAAAATGGGAGTAGGAGAGAAATACTCTGATTTCCATGGGGAATTCCTCATTGCTAATTTACCTGAAACTTGCTTTGATCTGGCTGCTGCTGTTGACATAACCCTTATACTTCATGGACAGCGACAAATCTCTAAGATCATATAGTCTGATTCTGGAGTCATTTGAAGTTACCAGTATCTAAAAACAAATCAAAGGAAAAGTTAAAAATAACACCATTTAATCTGTGTTAAGGTACAACCAAAAAAGGGCATTACACAAATGTAGAATATACCTCAAAACTAGAAAAATATTCCATAAGAAAGGAAATATATTCTTAGCCAAGATATGAAGAACTTACTTTCAGGAGCCTATATGGAGAGAGGTGGAGAGAGGTGGTTTTGAATACTTAGTACCTTGTTTTCTCCAGGTAAAGGCTCAATGCCAGTAATTTTTCTTCCAACCTTGTTGCGCCCTCTGGTAGATCGGACATGTATCTGTGTGTGGTATTTCAAATGCTAAAAAGAAACCACAATTTAAAAAGATCAGAATTAGAATCTCAAAGATCATCTGAGCCAGCTCACAAACATGGTATTAATATTATTTGTCCCAATTTATAGATAAGGCAGTTAAAGCCCAGGGAGGATACACCAACTTATTCCAAACCACAGAAGGGTCTTCTAAGTATTCAAGTATGTAATTTATACAAGATAGTCATTTACCTCTGTATCATAGAAAATACACCTGCCATCGTATGTTCCAATCACTGCATATTTGCCATTCTGACAGAAATTTGCAGCTGTGATCAATTTTGTTTGACCGTCTACTTCATTCCACAAAGCCACTTTTTTGTCAGGTATGTTCCAAAGGCGGAGCTTTCCATCCAATGACCCACTTAGAAAATACCTGTCATCCTAAAAAGGTGGCAAAAGAGGAAGCTTTCACTTTACCACATGAAGAAAAACTAATCATAAATCAATACATCAAGTTTATTAGGAATAAATGTTAAAATATGTTAAGATTTTATTTTAAAAGTATTAAAGTAAGCATTATTTTATTCATTAAAAATAACAATTAGAAACCTCAATATTCATTTTTGAGAAATGAGGTTCTAATCATTTTATCATATCCTTCAACTGCTTTTCCCAAAGAATAGATGTTAACAGACAATGGAGTAAATATCATGTAGAAGTGTTCTGTGATCAAATAAGTTTGAGAAATTCTGGGTTCTCTGTTAATGTGTGTTCTGAATCTTTAATCATTGCCTTTCTGTGGGGGGTTGGCAGGGGGTCATGTAGAGACACCTAGCAGGGCTAGCACATTTAAGGAATGTCCAGAGACATTTCTGATTGTCACAATTTAGAGGGTGGGCACTACTGACATCTAGTGGGTAGAGACCAGACATGCTGTTAAACATACTACAATGCACAAGACAGCCTTCCCTCTCTCTACAAAAAAGAATTATCCAACCCAAAATGCCATTAGCGCCAAGGTTTAGAAACCTTGTTCTAAATTAAACCAGGCCTATCACAAAGTTGCTCTAATTTTTGGTAACATAAGAATTAAAGATAAAATAATTAGGATGCCAAAACATGAAACAGATTTTCTTTTCCACTCAAGATTATTATTCTTACCAACTTCTGAAGCCTGTCAAGGATAACCTTCATAGAACAGCTATTTTTACGGATATGGTATAGTAGGCTCAACTCAATGTATACCAGTAGAAGTGTTGAACAAGTAAAAATACTTTATCTTGGTCTTACAATTCAGAATTTATCTCTATTTTGCTATTTCTTTTATAACCCTGCTTCCTTCCAGGTTACATTATTTGATAGAGTCCTATTTCCAAGGAAAATGTCAACATCACTCCATTCTTCCTTAGCCCCTCTCATAAACTCTCCAAGTAAGTAGAAGTTTTAAAAATAAGGCTTTTCAGTTTCTAAAATAAAACCAAATAAAGGTATAGGAAAATTGCTGCCTAAACAGAAACCTTAATGATAAAGTACGACATGGATAACTATCACCATCTAATACCCCTCTCTTTCCACTCTGATACATTATAGTTAAAATAGGTGTGGGGGATTTTGTTCACAGTTGCTGACAGGGGTAAATCCATTCTTCTGCTGCATCCTTAGGTGACAGGATGGGGGTATTTTTCAGAAAGAAGCCTCGAGAGCTTGATGGTCAAACTGATATGGTGTTAACATAGATTAAACATCTTTAATTTTCAGAAGTTCTTAATCAAGTACTTTATTAATGCCTATGTTATAAGCCTGCCCAGGGAGGGAAATTATATTGAGAGACAAAAGTCATTCTTCTTTCTTAATCTGAGGAAAGAGAGAAAGAAATGTGAATATAATTGAAAGTCTGCATTAAAAAGACAATGGGTATTAACATATAGAGATGAGGACATGATTGGAAATGTAATCATATACTCTAACATAGGGGAGGAAAATCCAATGAAGGTCAGCTCAAGCCTTCCACTTATTTCAACCTAGCTGGTGAAGCAGCACCAACACATGACATCCCTTGTCCTTACAGCTGCAAAGAACTAAAGCTTCTCTAGCCTTATGCATTTAGTGGATCTATCTTACAAGGGCATCAGATAGGTCTGGAGTCCATGATAGTAGACTTTTCTCCTTTAGGTGTAATCATAAAAAATTCCTTCTGGAGGAAAGATATGACAGGATTTTCTACAATGAAAATGAGTAAGAGGAGATCTCAAGATTAACAATGTTTCCAGACATGAAACAGGAATTCAGTCTATCTTGTAATGAAATTTTGTTTTCACCACTTTCAACCTTTTCTTTGTCTCTTCCCTTCCTGACTCTCCTACAACTAACTATTCCTGCCTATATGCTTCTTTTTCTTATTTACCTGCTGTCTTTTCGTCTTCCACCATCTCCAACCTCTCTCCTCTTTAATAGGATATCTTATTTATTTATACCCTGTAGGTTTTATTAAAGACTTGGGATGACTTTTCACTAGTATATTGATATTTAGATTATAATATTTCCAGCTCTTCTAATGCAGATTAGTACAATATTTAGTTTCTTCCTTATTTCTAAAGCAGAATGAAACTTTAAGTTGCTGTAACCTATACAGCTATTAATAATTTTTTTTCCTGTAGTCCAAATATCCTCCAATGAAACCTGGTTCCCTCACCTTCCTCATAGTATAACAAAAAACGTGTAAACACTTACTCTTGGATGGAAAGCTATGGCAGTGACAAAATNATATAGAGATGAGGACATGATTGGAAATGTAATCATATACTCTAACATAGGGGAGGAAAATCCAATGAAGGTCAGCTCAAGCCTTCCACTTATTTCAACCTAGCTGGTGAAGCAGCACCAACACATGACATCCCTTGTCCTTACAGCTGCAAAGAACTAAAGCTTCTCTAGCCTTATGCATTTAGTGGATCTATCTTACAAGGGCATCAGATAGGTCTGGAGTCCATGATAGTAGACTTTTCTCCTTTAGGTGTAATCATAAAAAATTCCTTCTGGAGGAAAGATATGACAGGATTTTCTACAATGAAAATGAGTAAGAGGAGATCTCAAGATTAACAATGTTTCCAGACATGAAACAGGAATTCAGTCTATCTTGTAATGAAATTTTGTTTTCACCACTTTCAACCTTTTCTTTGTCTCTTCCCTTCCTGACTCTCCTACAACTAACTATTCCTGCCTATATGCTTCTTTTTCTTATTTACCTGCTGTCTTTTCGTCTTCCACCATCTCCAACCTCTCTCCTCTTTAATAGGATATCTTATTTATTTATACCCTGTAGGTTTTATTAAAGACTTGGGATGACTTTTCACTAGTATATTGATATTTAGATTATAATATTTCCAGCTCTTCTAATGCAGATTAGTACAATATTTAGTTTCTTCCTTATTTCTAAAGCAGAATGAAACTTTAAGTTGCTGTAACCTATACAGCTATTAATAATTTTTTTTCCTGTAGTCCAAATATCCTCCAATGAAACCTGGTTCCCTCACCTTCCTCATAGTATAACAAAAAACGTGTAAACACTTACTCTTGGATGGAAAGCTATGGCAGTGACAAAATCTATATGCTGAAAACAGCAAAGGCATTCTCTTCTGGAAATGTGCCATAATCTGACTGTTTTATCCATTGAAGAAGAAAGCAGAAAGTAGTTCTATGGAGAAATTGACATTGATTATTTTATCATCATATAAAAAATATTTACACCATAAAAGTGAACTTTTAGTTTTAGTACCTCAATAGTTTTGTTATTATTATTACTGTTATATGCAACATCAGACAGCACAAAAAGATATCCAATTCACTTGGACAATCCCACTTTTTCCCCAAATAGTTAAATACCATATTTCTTTGATTCTAAGACTTTTTCACATTACATATTCTGAAATGAGGATGAATCTTATGACTTCAATTGAAAGAAATTTGCAAGATGCCAAGAGAGGACCGGGGTGTGCCTTAGTCGTTGGAGTCTGCACCTACTGGAAGTTAGCATCACTTTGGATATTTTCACATTGATAACACTAGTGAATTTTAACTTACATGAGTTCCCTAAATATCATTTAACATGCCTTCAAAAAGATCATTGTCCAAAGCAGCACGGAAATGAAAAGTTATTGTGTACCTGTCACACCTCAGGCAAGAAAATTAGAGAATAGAAATTGTCAAATGTCTCAGAATTTTCAAAGCTAGAAGAGGGTAGTGACTTAGGCATTATGATGGCTCATCATCAGAAACCAAACATCTATTTGTCAAAAGCTTCCAGCTGTCAGAAGCTCTTTAATTTCTAAACAGAAATCTATTTAAGGGAAGAACTATGAGTTATGCTGAACAAAGAAACTATGCTGAACAAGGAAACTCAAATGAAAACTTAGTATTCTTTGGCATGAGTAAAGGTGCTAAACAAATTGAAATAATGATAATATTTACTGAGTACTTACAATATGTTAAACATTGTTCTCAGCACTATACAGCAATCCTATGAGGTATGTACATTATTATCTGCTTTTGCAAATGAGAACACTGAGGTAGAGAGGTTAAATAATTTGTCTAAGACTATACAGCTTGTCTGGAGAAGGAAATGGCAACCCACTCCAGTGTTCTTGCCTGGAGAATCCCAGGGATGGAGGAGCCTGG
>SJYX01013178.1:0-46342 GCA_006410675.1 Oreotragus oreotragus
CCAATGTGTCAACTCTTTGCATGAGGTGGCCAAAGTATTGGAGTTTCAGCTTTATCATCAGTCCTTCCAAAGAAATCCCAGGGCTGATCTCCTTCAGAATGGACTGGTTGGATCTCCTTGCAGTCCAAGGGACTCAAGAGTCTTCTCCAACACCACAGTTCAAAAGCATCAATTCTTTGACACTCAGCCTTCTTCACAGTCCAACTTTCACATCCATAGATGACCACTGGAAAAACCACAGCCTTGACTAGACAGACCTTTGTTGGCAAAGTAATGTCTCTGCTTTTCAATATGCTATCTAGGTTGGTCATAACTTTCCTCCCAAGGAGTAAGCGTCTTTTAATTTCATGGCTACAATGACCATCTACAGTGATTTTGGAGCCCCCCAAAATTAAAGTCTGATACTGTTTCCACTGTTTCCCCATCTATTTCCCATGAAGTGATGGGACCAGATGCCATGATCTTAGTTTTCTGAATGTTGAGCTTTAAGCCAACTTTTTCACTCCCCTCTTTCACTTTCATCAAGAGGCTTTTTAGTTCCTCTTCACTTTCTGCCATAAGGGTGGTATAATCTGCATATCTGAGGTTATTGATATTTCTCTGTTTTCAATTCTACTAATAAGTAACTGATTTCACTTAGCTTTTTTATTAACTACTTGAAATGAAAAACTGTCCATATTATCTTTTTCTTTTGCACTGTTCAGAATTTAGGCTAGTTTTAATATCACTACTTAAGTTAAAAAATGAATATCCTGACCAAAAGATGTATGGAATATATCACTTTAATCATACTGATGAGTGCCTATAGGGGTGCTATAGAATTGCTATTTATTTATTCATCACCCACTATCTAGTTTATTCCCCAGAGACTTAGAGTCAACAGCTTTTATAGATGAGGAAGACAAACTGAGAGGCAGGGTATAGTGGCAAAGAGCACAGGCCTGGGGTAACATTGCTGGGGTCAAAATTTGTCTCCACCGTTCATTAGCTGAGTTACCTCATCAATCAAATTAAGACAACAGTGGCAATTTACTTCTAGTGTTGCTAGAAAAACATGATAACTTAGATATGTAAATATTTACAACACTTCTTGGTATATTATAGACATTTAAAAAACACTAGTTTTAATTTACTCATCTCAGGTAACCTCATTAGTCCCAGGGTCAGGCTGCAAAGGGAAGTCTCTTGGGTTGTAGAGCATTAGGACTTACAGTTACACTGTATTACCTACATTTTCCCTAACTCACCATAAAACAAAATCAGTCTCTTTGTTATTAATTTCAATTAATGAAAAGGCCATGATCTGAATATTTTCACAAACTATATGGAGAATATCTCTTGCTGAACTAAAGCATGTTTTGTTAGCAGCAGCAACACTGAAAACATTATCATATTAACCTTGTTTGGTTAGCTGGAGTTAATAATACCCAGTCTTTGCATAATGTTTTATAGTTTCAAACTGCTTGAATAACAACACTGGTGTAGGTGATAGTGATATTTTTATCCCTATTAAATAGATGAAGACATGAAGTCTCAAATGTTGAAGTTAAAAGTTTGAAACATAGTGAGATTCTGAAGGAATTCATTTCAAATTTCACTTACCAAATGTTCCCTTTGACATAGAAGTAATAAGATCTAAAGTTGGTGGAAATATTAAAAGTTCTTTGGGAAATAAAAGGACTTCGTGATGAGGCTTGAGATTATCTAAAAGTATTCAATAGTAGATGACTATATAATGAAGATTTCAGTTTTTTTTTTCAAATTATATATGACTGTCTATATTTCCTGGTATTTGTGCTATATTTTCTGTTTGCCTATGTCCATTCTCTAAGTTCTGTAAGCCTAGGGACCATGTTTACCTCACTCATATTTGTGAACCCAGCACAGGGCATAGATATTTGCAGTCATCTCACTGAGATTCCAAGATATTTGTTCAGCATATCAAAAAATGTAAAAACACTACAATTTTTTTTTGAACAGTCTGGATCACTGAGAATTTTCTCATTCAAATTACCCTCCTATTTAGTTTTCTGCTCTGCAGTTTTCTGGATATAGAAATGCAAAGTACTGCTAAGTCACTTCAGTACAACTCTGTGTGACCCCATAGACGGCAGCCCACCAGGCTCCCCCGTCCCTGGGATTCTCTAGGCAAGGACACTGGAGTGGGTTGCCATGTCCTTCTCCAGTGCATGAAAGTGAAAAGTGAAAGTGAAGTCACTCAGTTGTGTCCGACCCTTAGCGACCCCATGGACTGCAGCCCACCAGGCTCCTCCATTCATGGGATTTTCCAGGCAAGAGTACTGGAGTGGGGTGCCATTGCCTTCTCCAAGAAATGCAAAGTAGTATTATCTAATTTTGTTTGGTATATATCCTGTTATAGTATTAGGAAAAATTATAATAGTAATAATTTTCCAATTGCTCACAAAAGTATCTAAAACTCATGTTCTCTTAACACACAACTGGCAAATTGTTTAATTATCACTATTTTATAAGTAAAGAAACTGAAGTCACATGGCTTAACCAGAATGTCACCTAGATTACGCTATTTCATCAGAGTTTCCCTGAGTTGTTTGATAGGAACAAATATCCCCATCCTTCTATGTGACTAGAGTAGCTGTCCTTAACAAACTGCCTAAGAATTATTTTTTTTTGTTCTGTATTCAGCTTATCATTAGGCACTGTATAGATATAAATATTTGCAGAAAATGTTTTCAGGTCCTACAGGAGAAGTTTGTTATCCATTTCAAGACATAAGCTGTGCTCACACTGAAACGGAAATATCTTTCAAAGGTAACACACTATATAGCATGAATCAATGAGGTACAACATAAAATTATATGTGTAATTCAAAAATTGAACTATTCAGCGTAGACTGGTCAAAGCCTACAGTCTCGAGCCGCTGTTCAAGATTTTACAAGGATAGACAAGATCATTGCCCAAGTTCCCTTCTGGTACATTCATTTTCTCCATTCTAATGTAAAATAATCACCTCCAAAATATTCAATGACTTATGGTTTTAATATACTTCTACAGAACTATCCATACAGTCAATTTTCAATTATTAAGTTTCTTTTCTCATCTTCCTGGATCATTACATCGCTCATTAGGACCTCCCATTAAAAAAGAAAGAAACCCACACTATCAGAATTGGCATCTTATAAACAGTTATTTTTAAAGGCTTTAAGTTATCTGTCACAACAAGAATCTGATGAGATGCATAAGACATAAATAATATGAAAAGTTTCCTTTTAATATAAAGTGAATAACCATAAGAACTTTTTAATGGAAATATTCTGAGTAATAATATAACCATAATCTTTTACTAAAGATTCTTATTCTTTCCAAACTTGCTTACAAACAAAAATTCAGGTTAGGGTTGTAATTCCTTTCACATATTTTCTTATAGCTATTATAAATCTAATAAAATTAAATTTTAGCAAGATAAGTTTTTTATACACATTCAGGCTTATTTTATACATAAGAACGTGTTATGGGAATCAATTTCCTATTTCAAACTTCAAAATGACTTGACAACCTTGTTTCAAGATTCCAACCACCTGTTAAATAACCATATATAAATTTGATTTAACTTTTCATATGCAACATATACCTACACATATGAACATACATATAATTTATACATACACATATTAGTGTATTACTATGTTAATTGTATATAAATGGCATCTATCATATATCTACCTTAGCACCTTATTCTCTCTAATATAGCAAAATGGAGTCAGCATAAAATTTAGAATCAAAATTCAAATCCTGATATATACTTTCTAACTGTGAGACTTTGGGTGGGTTTCTGAACCTCTAAGAGCCTTATCTTCCCTAATGGTTAAAATGAGAGCAATACTGAGTTACTGCACAGATTAGAAAGAACATATGCAGTGTCTACTACAGTTTAATATAGAAAGCAAAATCTCATTAAAGGAAAACTCATTCTCTTTATTGCTGTTGTTAGTCCTCTCCAAACATGCTCTTCCTCTTGACTTTACTTTTCTTGAGTAATGTTATTGCCATTCACCCTATCCAAGGGCTTAAAATTATCTTGAATAATTCACTTCAACATTAAATCAAAGGGAAATGTGTTCAAAGCACTGCTCTTGACCAAAGGGATACAACTGCGAACACTATACTCAAGGTCCATATCTATGGAGAGCTTTCTTTCTACTGATAATTTACAGTCTTAAACAATTAATCTTTAATTCTATATGTGATAAGTACTAGGTAGAAGTAAATATAGTTTAGGCCCTGACCTTATCTGAGAGTCTGGGAATGCTTCCCTGTGGAAGTGGTATTTGAACTAAAATTTAAAGATGAGTAAAATAGAGGGGGACTTGTGGGGAAGAAGAATTCTAACAGAAAAGGGCACAGCATGTGGGACCTACAAACCCTATGCTTCAACTCAAGTATAGATATATGCAAAATTCATGTTTTTCTGCTCCCAAAATCTGTGCCTATTTTCTTTTCACCTGGACTATTAACCATACTGAAGATACTGCTATGTGACTCAATTATTTTCAGGAAAAAGTAACTTATTTATAAAGTAAAATATTTTCCTGAAAAATGAGTTTTTTATATAAATGTATTTATTTTAATTGGAGGCTAATTACTTTACAATATTGTATTGGTTTTGCCATACACTGACATGAATCTGACACGGGTGTACATGTGTTCCCCATCCTGAACTCCCCTCCCACGTCTCTCCCCATCCCATCCTTCAGGGTCATCCCAGTGCACCAGCCCCAAGCACCCTGTATCATGCATTGAACTTAGACCGGCGATTTGCTTCACACCTGATATTGTACATGTTTCAATGCCATTCTCCCAAATCATCCCACCCTCGCCCTCTCCCACAGAGTCCAAAAGACTGTTCTATACATCTGTGTCTTTTGCTATCCCACATACAGGGTTATCGTTACCATCTTTCTAAATTCCATATATATGCATTATTATACTCTATTGGTGTTTTTCTTTCTGGCTTACTTAACTCTGTATAATAGATCCAGAAAAATTAATTTTAACCACACGAGCAAAAGATGATTTGGTAGTATGTGCCACTGTGCAGAGTCAGACACTTAGCGAATGAACAACAACTAAACTAAAATATAAACTTGTTCTATAGTGGAAATATCAATGATTCATCAGATTCTTCTGCTAAGGTACTTCTACTTCATTTCAAATATCCATCATCTAGTTATAGTATAACATTCATTCAATTCATAATCCATTTGCATTTCCTTTGCCAAAAAATAATCACCCATTAGCTTTTCATATCACCTTTAGGAAACTGTTGGTGTATGACTGTGTCATGAGACTGAGTATCAGTAAGTAACTTATATATCATCAGACATTGCTTTGAAGAAGACATTTTCAATAACATCAGATACCCTTTCTCAATAAATTCTGCAACATTTATCAAAATTAAACTATATTTTCCATTGCCAACACAACAAAAACAAGACAGATTCTGATTTAAATAAAAAAGAGTGCAAGTTATTTTTTTTTTAATGTCGCCACACTAAATCTATTAACCATTGGATGGTGATGAATTAGGGTTACACATAAACACACTTAAGCAGCAACTACTATCTGCATCACTCATCTAAAAATATCCAGGATCAGGCAGTTTTACAAAGGCAAGTGTAGTACAGAAATACTCATTCCAAACAGTTTTTAAATCATTTTCAATTTAAAGGGAAAATCATTTCTTCCTTTTTTTAAATGAAAAAAATAGCACTGAACTGAGCAGTGATGATAATTTCTAAAGCCTTTTTAAAATCCTTTTCTCTCCTGTCACTGTGATGCTGTATTTAAAGCCTTAGTGTATGTGTGTATATGTGTGTGTGTATGTGTGTGTATATATATATATATCACTGCTCCTTTTTCTATATATGCAGGCAGAATTTAATAAATATTTATTGGCCTATAAAATAAGAGGAGTGAAACAGATCTAAAGATTCCATATATTACCAACATCAAATGAGGTTTTTTTTGGTTGAAATCATAACAACAACCCTAAGGGATATATGTTCAGACTGGGCTGCGAAATGCAAAAGATGTCAGTGATTCTCAGATCAAAAGAAGAAAATCCCTTGAAGGAGGTGATCTTGAGTTTTGAAGAGCAAAGCTTCTTTTCAGGTCAGAGAGCCAAGAGAACTGTGCTCAAATAGCAGCATCCCAAATTGTCTTTCTTCATGATTACCATCTGATCTATACATCCTCAGACTTCACAGAGTGAAAAGATGATCATGGGTATTTATTTATTTGTTTAAATAACACATTTCTTTTTGGTTGATGTAGAGTTGGTAGATGGAAAAGGCAAAGGTATCCCACCCTAGTACTCTCGCCTGGAAAATCCCATGGACGGAGGAGCCTGGTAGGCTGAAGTCCATGGGGTCACTAAGAGTCGGACATGACTAAGCAAATTCACTTTCACTTTTCACATGCATTGGAGAAGGACATGGCAACCCACTTCAGTGTTCTTGCCTGGAGAATCCCAGGGATGGGGAGCCTGGTGGGCTGCCGTCTATGGGGTCGCAGAGTTGGACACAACTGAAGTGACTTAGCAGCAGCAGCAGCAGCAACAGTAGAGTTGGTAGAACTGATGATATTAGCCTAGTTAAAATACAATACTCCAAATTTTCCTGGTAGTCACAAGAGCAGAGAAGAATTTAAAAATACAGGTAAACAAAATAAATCTAGATGGAGTTGATACAGGTTTCCCTCCACAAGTCATACTTTTATTTTGAGAATTCAACAGCAAAGTTTGGACACACCTTTATGGAAAAAGAGATTGACGGCCTGTGTTGAGCATGTAAATTTGTGAACAGAAATGAACCAGTTTTTATTATAACCACAGAAAACTTCCATGAGAACAAAAATCTGTTAGTGATATACATCAAAACATTTTATGGAAATCCTTTAAACTTCAAACAAAAAAGATTGTATTTTACAAATTATAAGTGTGAGTGGTAGGTAAAAAGAATATCATTAATCATTTCAAATAAATATTGTTTGGTGACAATGTTTTAGATAAATTCACCATCTTCCTGAAAGGTTTGGTTAAACTTCTGAATGAAGTTCAAAATCAAGTTAAATACAGTGTTTAATATACTAAAAATGTCCATTATGGGGGAAACAAAGGGAGGTTAAATTAAATCCTCTTAAGTTTCAAGATTCCAGAAATGATACAGATTGGCTAAAACTGTAAGGAAGTAATGCCATTTAAGTATTTTCATGTTTTTGCATTTTTGGGGCTTTCTGAGAAAAGAAAATTAGAAGCTCAAAGAAACCCCTAGAGAGAACTGTATACATCTTCCCTGGAGCCATTAATGTATATTCCAAGGAGTAATATACCTAAGGGGCTTTCATCTTTATTTCCCAAAGCAAAATGCAATAAATGGAAAATAATTACAACATGATAGATATCAATCCAACTATGTCATTAACTACTCAAATATGAATTATCTAAGTGCACCAATTAGAAGACAGAAACTAAGTAGATTAAAAAGCCACAAACCATATGTAATCTATAATAAACCCACCTTAAATATAAAGACAAAAAATTAATTTGAGACAAAATAGACTTCAGAACAGAAAATTATCAGGTATGAAGAAGGACACCACATAATTATAAAAGAATAAATTATCCAAGAAGTCATAGCAATCCTAAATGTGTATGCACCAAACAAGAGTGTCAAAATATTAATATAGAACATAAAACTAATAGAGCTGGGAGGAGAAATAGACAAACCCACTATTAAAGTTGAAGGCTGCATTTCAATAATTAATAGATCAAGCAGGTAGAAAATTAGTAAGATATGGGCTTAGTCACTCAGTTGTGTCCGACTCTTTGTGACCCCGTGGACTGTAGCCCACCAGATTCCTCTGTCCATGGGGATTCTCCAAGCAAGAATACTGGAGTGGGTTGCCATGTCCTCCTCCAGGGGATCTTCCTGACCCAGGGATCAAACCCAGGTTTCCTGCCTGCATTGCAGGCAGATTCTTTACCAAGTAAGATATACTTGAGTTAAAAAGCACCATCAATTAACTTGACCTATATGACATTATGGAATATTGCATCAAACGAGCAGAAAATACATTCTTCTTGATTTCCATGGCACATTCATCAATACAGACCACAATATAAGCCACAAAATACGTCTTAACAAATCTGAAAAAATGGAAATCATATGAAGTATGTTTTCAAACTACACTGAAATTAAATCAGAAACTAGTAAAAGAAACGTAAGTTTGAAAATATCCAAATATTTGGAAATTGAACAACACACTTTTAAACAAACCAAAAGTCCAAGAGTAATTTTTTAATATTTTGAATTAAATGAGAAAATAGAATTTATCAAAATATATGGGATATAGCAAAATCAGAGCTTAGAGGCAAATTTATAGCACTCATTACATGTGTTATAAAAGAAGATCTAAAAAATGAAAAATAGAGGGGAAAAGGGAGTAATTGAAACTGAAAGTAGAACAAAGGAATTAGTAAAATTTAGAGCAGAAATCAATGAAATTGGAAAAAGGAAAACAAAACAAAACAAAAAAATCAATACCAGAAGATGCTTCTTTGAAAACATCAATGAAATTGATCAACTACTCATCAAGTTAACCAAGAAAAAACAGGAGAAGACAAATTACCAGTGTCAAAAATGAAACAGGGTTCATAACAACTAATCCCACAGATATGAAATAGTAATAAAGGACTATGATAAACAACTAGATGCCCTGAGGTCTGATACATTTTATGAAATGGATCAATTCCTTGAAAGACATATACCATCAAAGCTCACACAAGGATACATAGATAATCTGAACTAATCTATACCTATTAAAAACTAAATAAGTATTAATGACTTTCCAATACAAAAGCACAAGGTTCTGATGTTTCACCACTGAATTCTAGCAAACATTTAAGGGAAAAAAAATGGCATCAATTCTCCAATCTGTATCATAAACAAAGGGAACACTTCCTAACTCATTCTATGAGGGCAAAGGTAACTTAATATCAAAACCAGACAGTTGTTCAGTTGCTAAGTGGTTTTCAACTCCTCTGTCCTCCACCAAACAAGACAGACATTAAAATAAACAAAAATTATATATCAATATCTCTCATAATATATATGTCCAAAGCTTCAATGAACTACTAGAAAATCAAACCCAACAAAGAATAAAGAGAATAGTATACCATGAAGAAATGGGATTTATTCCAGGTATGCAATATTGATTCAATATTTGGAAACCAATGTAATCCACCACATAAAAAGGCCGAATACCACATGATCACAATGAGTTGATACAAAGAGAGCATTTGACAAAATTCAACTATCTTTCATGTTTAAAAACTCTCAGCAAATGTGGAATAGACAGCCACTTCCTCAACATGATAAAGAATATCTACAAAAAATCTGTAGCTAATATTATACTTAATGGGGAGAAACAGGATGACACTTTCCTCAAAGTATCATCAAGTCTATTTTTAGAATGAAGGATGACATTTTAACAAGGAAAAAACAACATTCATTTCACTCTGTGAACTTTCCCATTTTAGATTCTCTTTTCAAATTTTACTTTCAACAACTCTAACACTGATTATCAAACAAAATAACAATTAATGTAATTTTGCAGTGGATCTATTAGATGTGCACTGTATACTGATTAGACTGTAATCTTGAAAGTATAGTGTGACTTTTTTGTCTTTGTCTTTTGCTTTATAGCAGGCAGATATTCATGAAATGAATAAAAAATGTAGAGCAAAAGATTCTAAGCCATCATTTTTTATTAATCGGTTTATATCAAATTCTTCATCTAAATAGATGGGATATATAAATATTTTAAACATAATATATTAATTTTCCTAAAAGTATTCTGCTAGCTAGGGAAATTACTAGTATTTTATCTATTTCCAATTGTTTTTACCTATAGCATGCAATGTGTACTATATTAGTATATGAATTGTAGATATTCTTAATACAATATACATTTTGGTAGTTATTACAGAAGTGCAAATTTATTCAAAATATTCTACATTAGAAGTATATAACATACGAAAATAATCCATTCTGAATCTATCATTCCACTCCCATCTCAACTGTAGGAAAATCATTTTTAAACATTTGGTAGTTTTTCTTCCATATGGTTTATATATATGAAGGAAAAAAAAACTGTGATATTTTACATTTTATTTTTAGCACAATTTTATTGAGATATTTACAAAGAGCACTGTAAAAGTTTAAGGTATATAGCATAATGATTTGATTTATATACAACATAAAGTTTAGTAAACATCCATCATCTCAAAAAGGTACAGATTATAGTAATTAAAAAATTTTTTTTCTTCTGAGTCATACAGCAATTTATTTTATTCTGTTCTCTGGTAAATCTTCTGGCATAAAAAATTATTTAAAATTTACATAGTTCATGTTTTTTATGAATAATATATTTGGAAGCTCACTGAGATGAAGATCCCCAGCAAACATTAATAATTCTATGAGACTTTCTAAATATTCACTTAACTAGAAGCCTTTTTTCCTCATCTTTGTCTAGATAATATGATCCACAAACTTGCAGAAATACAAGTATATACAATACTTTCAAATCACAGATTAATGAGGATAATTATAATGTACAGAAAACAGTATTTTGTAATGAATTTTTAAAGATCTAGTGAAACATTACACTTCAGTAAAAATCAAATGTGATTGTCTCAGATTAATGAAGAATACTATAATGGGAGACACATGCTCTAAAACTCAATATAAGAAAAAAATCTTCAAAGAAGTAATGGATACTTCAAAGCAAATCAAAAGAGAATCATGAGACAACATACTATAAAAGTCCCTATTTGTTTAATCATTGCATTTCTTAGAAATACCCTATAATACATGATTTTAATTAACAGCCTAATATTAAGTATGATTGGAAAGTATGCATATATGTTGAAATATTATGGAAAATATTACTTATCTCTCTATCATATATAGATGTGTATAAGAGACAGATATACTTGTAGGAAAATCATTTTTAAACATTTGGTAGTTTTTCTTCCATATGGTTTATATATATGAAGGAAAAAAAAAACTGTGATATTTTACATTTTATTTTTAGCACAATTTTATTGAGATATTTACAAAGAGCACTGTAAAAGTTTAAGGTATATAGCATAATGATTTGATTTATATACAACATAAAGTTTAGTAAACATCCATCATCTCAAAAAGGTACAGATTATAGTAATTAAAAAATTTTTTTTCTTCTGAGTCATACAGCAATTTATTTTATTCTGTTCTCTGGTAAATCTTCTGGCATAAAAAATTATTTAAAATTTACATAGTTCATGTTTTTCATGAATAATATATTTGGAAGCTCACTGAGATGAAGATCCCCAGCAAACATTAATAATTCTATGAGACTTTCTAAATATTCACTTAACTAGAAGCCTTTTTTCCTCATCTTTGTCTAGATAATATGATCCACAAACTTGCAGAAATACAAGTATATACAATACTTTCAAATCACAGATTAATGAGGATAATTATAATGTACAGAAAACAGTATTTTGTAATGAATTTTTAAAGATCTAGTGAAACATTACACTTCAGTAAAAATCAAATGTGATTGTCTCAGATTAATGAAGAAAACTATAATGGGAGACACATGCTCTAAAACTCAATATAAGAAAAAAATCTTCAAAGAAGTAATGGATACTTCAAAGCAAATCAAAAGAGAATCATGAGACAACATACTATAAAAGTCCCTATTTGTTTAATCATTGCATTTCTTAGAAATACCCTATAATACATGATTTTAATTAACAGCCTAATATTAAGTATGACTGGAAAGTATGCATATATGTTGAAATATTATGGAAAATATTACTTATCTCTCTATCATATATAATATACATATAGTTATGTAAACATATGATATATTAATATTTATGTAATATATAAATATTTATTTTCCTCTTTCTATATGGTCTTCCCTGTATGGTCAGATGGTAAAGAATCTGCCTGTGATGCAGGAGACCCGGGTTTGATCCCTGGGTCAGGAAGATCCCCTGCAGAAGGAATTGGCAACCTACTCCAGTACTCTTGCCTGGAGAATTCCAGGGACAGAGGAGCCTGGCAGGCTATAGTACATGGATCACCAAGAGTCACGACTTAGTGAGTAACTTTTGTATAGGTCTTCTGGACTTAATGCAAAAGAATAACACACTGAGTTTGGTGATTAAATGTTAATTAAGAGCAATCACCCATTTGTAGAATTGTAGAGCTACACATATTCTTATGTATTTATTAATAACAAATATTCTCATTTCATAAACAAGGAAACTGCGGCAAAGGGGGTGTAACTTACCAAAGAATATAGAAATCCAAAAAGCAACCTTTTGTATAGATATTTAAATTTTCACTCATTTGTAACATCAAGACTATGGTAATGATGATTGTATCGTGACAGTTATAAAGCTAAGCTCTGTCAGATTCACAACTGTCCATTGAGTGACGTGGACAGACGCTGATGCTTGAAACTCAAATAAGTACCCACTGTGAGAACTTCGTCTATGCCGAATAACAGTAGTTCCAAGCCACACAAAGTGTTATTAATACATACACTGCTCCAAGTAAGAATTCTGGAAGCTTTTATCTGGAAATTCAGACCAATTTTCAAACTATTTTCACTGCCTCACCCACTTAAAAACCAGTGCTCCTTTCAGAGAGTGTCAGTGTGCTCAGGAGCTTCAGTTGTGTCCAACTCTTTACGACGCAATGGACTATAGCCTGCCAGGTTCCTCTCTCCATGGGATTCTCCAAGCAAGAATACTGAAGTGAGTTGCCATGCCATCCTCCAAGGGATCTCCCTGACCCAGGGATCGAACCTGTGTCTCCTGCATCTCCTGCACTGCAGGCAGATTCTTTACCCACTGAACCACATGGGAACTCGACTTTGAGCTTACCTGTGTTCAGTTCACTTCATATTTTTTATGATTATTAAATGAGTTAATTTTTATAAATCACTTAGTGTTTGGTATAAAATAATACCATAGTAAACACTAGCCATTATTATCAATGTTATGATTATAATGACACTTGTCATGATAGCAAGCTAGTAAAGCATGATTCTGCACATCTTCACTGGGACTTTGTATAGAAAAACATAACTATAAGTTTGTTATATTACAAAGAGAAAGGAAACCCGTGTATATCTGTACACATATAAATATATACATATACACATACATTTAAGATTTTTTTATTCATTAATTTGTATTTTAACGTTCTTCATAATGATTTAAATATAAACAAAGAAACCCAGAGATGTAACTTTTTTAGACTGATGGATTTTGTTGTAGCAGAGTATGAAAAGATCATTGATATGATTTTAGATTCAACATTAAATTAACATTTAATAAGTTGCCAATGGGATCAACTGTATAGTGAAAGACAGTAACTAATTCTTTTTGATAAGAATGCCCAAGTATATACAGAAGTAAAAATATAATATATGTATAAAACTTACATTGGAGAAGGAAATGGCGACCCACTCCAGTGTTCTTGCCTGGAGAATCCCGGGGACGGGGGAGCCTGGTGGGCTGCCGTCTCTGAGGTCGCACAGAGTTGGACACGACTGAAGCGACTTAGCAGCAGCAGCAGCATAAAACTTACATAATTTTAAAAACATCAATGAAATTTCAAAAATATATATATTTATGCCTTATAGGAACATGTTACTCATATAACACATGCTATTTCTTATAAGAAATAGCAGTATTAAGAGATTTTATTATCCACTTTCAATACAATAATCTATTATACAACATGCAAACAAATTATTTTATTTGATTAAGCCACTTCTATGTATATTTAGGAGCAGGAAAAATGTGCACACTTAGGAAAGGAATTTTCTCTAGACCTTCTTAACCACCTCATGCAAAAGGAATGAAAGTTTTGAGGACGGGTGGTAAGAGTCAATGACAATCTGTATTCTAAGTTGTGACTGAAGCTGACCTCACTATGTGGTTATTTCTCCTAAATGATGTATAGCTGAGATTTTTTTTTTCATTCATGAAATAAATATAGTGGGGAATTGCTAGAGGTTTAGCGAAGAGTAATAAAAGTTCTCTTTGTCCTCAATTTTTTCAGTCTTGAAAGGTAGATGAAACGTGAACTATTACCAATTTATAAAATACTTGTTGAAAATGACATAGAGAAGACAGTGGTAGAAATTGTTATTTACTAGAAAGTCTCCACATGGATATCTCACAACAAAAATCAGTCAGAATGAGGGAAGAACTACTAATACCTGAAGGTTTCTTGAACTTCTCTCCGTGGGAAACCCCTGGGTTGAGGAAAAGGCATGGAATTTGAATTCTCTAGGAAGTGGGAAGCAGCAGAAATCCCAATGACCAGTTCTAGCAAGAATAAAGAATGTCATGATGTGATAAAATGAAGGATAAAGGTTAGCTGTTATTATAGTCAAGGAGAAAAAGACGTGGATGAGAGAAAGCCAGAGAGAGAATTTTTGCAGCTGACATGAATGTTGAACTTTGGGCAGATCTTAGGATTTCTGAGGAGGTTTCTAGATGTCATTATGAAATCTAGCATATCGATCTATCTATCTATACATACTTTAAAATCAGTGGATGCAGTTTTTTTTTTAATGTTATTCTGTATACGGTTGGGGTTATGTAGAGTCATAGTTTATAACTGGGTTTTATATATAAGCTAACCCAAAGTACTTTAGGAATTAGATGAAGGAAATTCTTTACAGCTGAAATCATCTTGGAAAGTCTCACAAAAGAGCATGAAAGGCTGGGCAGTATTTATTTCAGTAGGTGGAGATGGAAGTCATGCTATTTACAGGGAATTCTATCAATAAAAAAAGGTGAAAATTTAGAAGGTGAATTTGTGTAAGTGGATTATATTTCAAACATTCATGAATTTATTAATATAAAATGTAGAAATGAAAGGTTATCTGTTGCCATTTCTTAGAGAGCCCTAAAATTCAACCATCAGAGTTTCAGATGCTGGACAAGAGAGCCTCACAAAAAGGCTATTTTTAAAAAAAGATGGTAGCTCATTTGATAAAGAATCCACCTGCAATGTGGGAGACCTGGGTTCGATCCCTTGGTTGGGATGATCCCCTGGAGAAGAGAAAGGCTACCTACTCCAGTACCCTTGCCTGGAGAATCCCCATGGACAGAGGAGCCTTGTGGGCTACAGTCCATGGGGTAGCAAAGAGTCAGGACATGACTGAGTGACTTTGACTTTGATAATGGTAATATTTAGGAAGGCTTGAAGAAAAGCAGAAATTAAGACCAAAAAAAAGTTTTGTAACACAGGCAACAAAGCAAAAAGAATTAAATGTCTAAATAGGGTGATTAAATACACTGAAAAGCAAAATGGAAAAAATTTAATACACATTTCCTCAAAAATAACTACTAAATATTTAAATTATTTTACATTAATCCTATTTGCATCAGGACTTTGCATGATAACTCATAAAGATACTAACAGTAAAACATGGCAAAGTTAAATTTAATTTTATTAGTTATTAATGTATTGTTTATTTTCACCTAAAAATTTTGCTTTTGTGGTATAAAACTAGTTGATACTGTTGATACTTGTTAAATAGTGCCTAAAAGAGGGCTCTATGTTCTGACTGGCATATAAACCCACGTTTGTTTTTTTTTTAACTTTGTTTGCAAGAAACCATGATTCCACTGTTGTTAGTCACTATAAGTAATTAACTTCTACTGAAACTGACAATTTTCAATGGCACCACTCAAAATTAGCAACAGTTAAAGAAACTGAAGTCCAGTTCAGAAGTCAAGTCATGTTAACAGGATATCCAAGGTTGAACACACTCACACAGATTAGGGTTGGTGCTAATTGCAGGAGACTTAAGGACACAGACACCAGATTTTTCTGCTGTTTAGACAGAAGAAAAATTAAGGGAAATAACGATGCAATTTAAGTTTTCCCATTTAAGTCTCTTTTCATGCACTTAGAAACCAATTCCAATCTTATATGCCATCTAATGTTAGTATCTTAGAAGACTGTTCCTTTTTCTCTCTTTTTTTTTTTTTTTCCCCACAAATTCCAAGGCAACAGATTCTCATAGAAGACTTAACTGGCAATGATGTGATACAGGGATCCTTTCTCTTTTCCCTTTAAGCTTCTATAGGGAATAGGCAAATTCCTTTCTTAGAAAGATTGTTTAGATTTAAAGGCATTGCCAAATAGAGAAATCAACTCAAATGGTTTCTGAATAAATCATGTACCAAACTCCAGGCTTAAACCCCAACTTGGCCTTAACAGAAAGGAAAATTGCAACTATTTTTTAATTAATTAATCATAGTAAACTAAATAAAATATTTACTTTCTAATTTAATTTCTAGGGAAAATATAAATTAAGGAAATTATACCAAATAACTGAAATTTTTCTAATATGTTAGGGGAAGCCAAAATATATTAACCTTGAGATCTATTTTTTTTCTGATTTTTCTTTTACAAAGTTCATAGTTCTGATGCTTTCACCTGCAAATAAGAGAAATATCCTACTTTAAAAAAAAACATTTAAAATAAAAGGGGAAAAGGTTTCTCCCCCCACTCTCCTTTGTCCACACTTCAGAAATAAGCACTTCTTTTAAGAATCAATTATCATCTCAATGGTTGAGGTTTTTTTCTTGGTTTGAAAATATAAACAGTATCTTTCATTTCAGTTCAGTCACTCAGTGTCCAGCTCTTCGTGACCCCATGAACTGCAGCACGCCAGGCCTCCCTGTCCATCACCAGCTCCCAGGGTTTACTCAAACTCATATCCATTGAGTGGGTGATGTCATCCAACCTTGCATCCTCTGTCACCCACTTCTCCTCCCACCTTGTATCTTTAAATTATATAAACAGTGAAAATTTATTGTACTCCAGAAACTACACCTTCTTTTTTCTTTCCAATCAATTATTTTTTGGGGGGTTGGGGGGGTGGTTAACCAGGCATCACTGGAATCTTTGTTCCCTGACCAGGGATTGAATGTGGATTCCCCTGCAACAGAAGCCCAGAGTCTTATCCTCTGGATTGTCAGGAAATTCCCTAATCAATTATTTTACTCATATTTTATTTTAATTTTACCAAGATATCTGACATTTTCATTCTACTTTGTAACTTAGGGTCTTCCATATATTGCAGGTGAAAGTTTTAAGTTTTTAAACCCTATATAAAGGCATTTACAGTCTTATTACTATGTTCCAATGATTTTTATATAGCATCAAGTTGTGTAAGTAAACCCATAAAGCCAGAAATGGAAGAGAAATGTTCTCAAAATCAGGGACTTGTAACTTTCTCACATCCCTTTACCTCTATTTCTGAACAACTGAAGTTATTTATTGGAATCTCAGCTCACCTTCATCATTCATTTCCTTGAGTAAAATTGACAAAATAAAAAATTTAATAAGATTGGATAATAGAGTGGACTAAGACAAGCGGGTGATGTGATTTACAATTTTGAGAAAAGTTTCTATAACTTTAAGCAAAAAAAGACAACAGATATGAAAAGTAAAAGGCAAGTAAAGAGACACGGGAAATAAATAAAGGAGGTCTATCCCTGATCCTATAGCTACTTTGTGGGAAACAAATAGAGGCAACACAGGAGAGAAAATAATCTGAAAAAACATTAAAACTCCCCAGTAAAGAAATGCAACAACTTGCAAACAAATGATTGGCTTGATGGAGAATAAAAGAAAACACTAAGGAGGAATTCAAAATTGAGAGACAAGTTTTTTATATCTAAAAAATATCAAGAATACTGAGCAACTTTTCAAAAGAGCCAAGTGAGGAAAATCAAGTCTGATATGGAACAAGAGTCATATACCTTATAATTAGTATTGGTTCTTAGAAGACTGAGGAAGCACCACAGAGCATTGCAAGTATCAGTGACTTTATAGCCACAGTTCAAGATCTACCCAAAGTATCAATCATTAATGAAACCAAAATAATATTTGAACATGAAAGTACTTACAAAGCTTAATACCCACAGACTCCTGACATCAATTTTTATCAGAAAATAATAGAGTATTAAATGTATTAACATAAAATATTTTATCTAGCATTGGTAGAATACACCCTGAAATGTCAGTATTATACATTCTTATAGCAATAAACTATAATTTTGCTAAAGCACAGTTGTAAGTTGACTGGCTATTGATCAAGTAAAAAAGCTAGTTTAGTCAGAGTTTACCAGTACAATATCCAAAGCCATACTGCCAGACTATTGAGCTGTGTGACTTTAGATAAGTTTCTCATTGTCTCAGTTTCATAGCTATAAAGTGGGCCTCACATGTACTACATGGTATATCAGGATTTGTTGCCAGAATGATTATCACCATTTTTTTTTTTTGCCTCTTATGGTTGTGAGGCATTTTATAACAAAGTTGCTGAAATGGGGAGAAAAATTTTTTAAAGAAGAAGAAATGAAATTTTTATCATTTTAAGTTTATAATACATTTTTGTGTCAATAAAAAGATTCAAGCAAAATATTCATTACTATGAACTTGTATCATTTCAGGAGCATATTTGGTAATAAGGTTCATATTAGTTTCCTCCCAAAAAGCTGATTTTCACATAATACCATATGAGCCAAGCCTCACTACTGCATCTCCATCATTAAATACTCAATAGCTGCTGAGTGAATAAATCCTAGCAGCTGTTGATTAGCAAATTTATTTGCAAGCTTATTGGCACTCTACAACTTATTCCTTGTACTGTGAAAGGTACTTGAAACATTTACCATGTAGTGTATAAAAGTCAATACTCTTGCAATAAGTTTGTAGCTGTTCACTCTTTTCACTAAAACACTACTGATTTCCTCTGGAGAAGGAAATGGCAGCCCACTCCAGCATTCTTGCCTGGAGAATCACATGGACAAAGGAGGCTGGCGGGCTCCAGTCCATGGGGTTACAGAGTTGGACACGACTGAGTGCACATGCACAAACATATGTACATACTGGTTTCCAGTCATAAGAAAGAAAGAGCAGAAGCACAGACAGAGACTAGACAGATGAGGTAAAATAAGTAATTTGCCACGCCCTCCTCCAGGGGATCTTCTCGACCACACAAGTCTCCTATGTCTCCTGCATTGGCAGGCGGAATCTTAATCAGTACCGCCAGCATGGACGCCTCTAAAATAGATTAAGTGGTTCTAAATTAAAAATCTCCATCTTGTCTTAAGTGATCAGATATATACTCTGAAGAGAAGGCAGATAGAGATAACAAATTTAAAAGTCAAAAGAGTGGCCAGAGGTAAATATCCATTTCTCTAAAATCTGTTAATTCTTATTTATGTAAAACTACAAACAAGCTGTATACTAGATTCTATTAACCAATACTAACAAGAATACCTTACACAACCAGAAATGAGTAGGAAGCTCACAGATTTTATCAGGTTTAGTATCATAAGTGGTCTTTATTATATGCAGAACAGTGAATCCCACAATAAAAGAGATGTTCAGTTCAGTTCAGTTGCTCAGTCATGTCCAGCTGTTTGCGACCCCCTGAACCACAGCACGCCAGGCCTCCATGTCCATCACCAACTCCCGGAGTTCACTTAGACTCACATCCATTGCGTCAGTGATGCCATCCAGCCATCTCATCCTCTGGGTCCCCTTCTCCTCCTGCCCCCAATCCCTTGCAGCATCAGAGTCTTTTCCAATGAGTTAACTCTTCTCATGAGAGAAGGACCTGGTCTAACCCTGAAATGTGTGAATATCTTAGTTTACACAACAAATGTAAAGGACAGAAATAGTATGGATCTAGCACAAGCAGAAGATATTAAGGAGAGGTGGCAAGAAAACACAGAAGAACTATACAGAAAAGTTCTTCATGACCCAGATAACCACGATGGTGTGATCAGACACCCAGAGAGCCAGACATCCTGGAGTGCAAAGTCTAATTTGCCTTAAGAAGCATTACTACAAACAAAGCTAGTGGAGGTGATGGAATTCCAGCTGAGTTGTTTCAAATCCTAAAAGATGATGTTGTGAAAGCGCTGCACTCAATATCCTGGCAAATTTGGAACTCAGCAGTGGCCACGGGACTGGAAAAGGTCAGTTTTCATTCCAATCCCAAAGAAGAGGAATGCCAAAGAACGTTCAGACTACCTCAAACAGTTGCACTCATCTCACATGCCAGCAAAGTAATGCCCAAAATTCTCCAAGCCAGTACGTGAACTGTGAACTTCCAGATGTGCCAGCTTGATTTAGAAGAGGCAGAAGAACTAGAGATCAAATTGCCAATATCCATTGGATCATAGAAAAGCAAGAGAATTCCAGAAAAACATCTACTTCTGTTTTATTGACTATGGTAAAGCCTTTGACTCTGTGGATCACAACAAACTGTGGAAAATTCTTCAAAAGATGGGAATACCAGACCACCTGACCTGCCTCCTGAGAAATATGTATGCAGGTGAAGAAGCAACAGTTAGAACTGGACATGGAACAATGGACTGGTTAAAAACTGGGAAAGGAGTACATCAAGGCTATATATTGTCATTATGCTTATTTAACTTATATGCAGAGTACATCTTGTGAAATGTCAGGCTGGATGAAGCACAGGCTGGAATCAAGATTGTCAGGAGAAATATCAACAACCTCTGATATGCAGATGATACCATAGTAATGGCAGAAAATAAAGAGGAACTAAAGAGCCTCTTGATGAATGTGAAAGTAGAGAGTGAAAAGGTTGGCTTAAAACTTAACATTCAAGAAAGAAGAACATGGCATTCGGGCCCATCACTTCATGGCAAATAGGTGGGGGAAAAATGGAAACAATGACAGCCTTTATTTTCTTGGGCTTCATAATCACTACAGATGGTGACTGCACCCATGAAATTAAAAGATGCTTAATCCTTGGAAGTAAAGTTATGACCAACCAAGACAGCATATTAAAAAGCAGAGACATTACTTTGCCAAGAAAAGTCAGTCTAGTTAAGGCTATGGTTTTTCCAGTAGTCATGTATGGATGTGAGAGTTGGATTATAAAGAAAGCTAAGCACTAAAGAATTGATGCTTTTGAACTGTGATGTTGGAGAAGACTCTTGAGAGTCCCTTGGACTGCAAGGAGATCAAACTAGTCAATTCTAAAGGAGATCAATCCTGAATATTCATTGGAAGGACTGATGCTGAAGCATCAATATTTTGGCCACCTGATGCAAAGAACTGACTCATTGGAAAAGCCTCTGATGCTGGGAAAGACTGAAGGCAAGAGGAGAGGGTATGACAGAGGAGGAGATGGTTGGGTGGCATCATCAACTTGATGTACATGAGTTTGAGCAAGCTCTAGGAGATGGTGAAGGACAGGGAAGCCTGGCATACTGCAGTTCATGGGGTCAACAAGGCAGTGCACATGACTGAGCAACTGAACTCACCTGAACTGAACATGACAAATGGGAATTGTTTGCAGATGGAATTAAGACTACCAAACAGTTGAACTTAACGTAGGGAGATTATCTTGGATTATGAAGGGAGGGTCCAGTGTAATAGCAGTGCAAACGTGCTGAGTTGCTTCTGCCATGTCCAAATCTTTTGTGACACCGTGGACTATATAGCCCACCAGGCTCCTCTGTCCATGGGATTCTCCAGGCAAGAATACTGGAGTGGGGGAAGGGAGCAATAAAGATGGCAGAATGTGGAGCTCAAGGCTGATTTTTCAGCCTCTGAAGATGGAATAAGGAAACTGCAAACCAAGGCATGCAGGCAGACTCTCAAAACCATAAGAGACAAGGAAACAGATTTCCCCCACCTCACAGCCTGCAGAAATAACTCAGCCTTCTGATACCTTGATTGTATCCCAGTGAGACCCACTTTTGGATTAGGATTTTAAGACCTGAAAGATGATAAACACGTGCTGTTTGGGGCTACAAAGTTTGTGGCATTCAGTTATAGCAGCAACAGGAAACAAATACAAGGTTCGTTAGATTTTGGTAACTGGGAGTGGAATGCTGATTTAATAAATAATCTGAAGATTTGGAATTGGGCAGTGGACAAAGTCTAGAATAACTTTACGGACCATGATAGCAAAAGTGTCTGCCATTTGATGCTTTTTAAATACTGTCATTCTCTTTTTCTTATAAGTAACTCTAAATAAACTTTGAACTTTAATGCTAAGAAAAATATTCTGTAACGAACTAGTATGCTTTTTTATCTTTATATATATTATGAGCTGTTTAATTACATTTTCTTCTTTACCCTGTTTGCCAAAAAGCTCATGGTTAAATTTTTATTCAGCTAGAGTAACCATCTTTAGCCTTGGTTTTGCAAGAAAACTGTTCTCTTTCCATTAGATGGCTCTTGTTTTATCCTTAATTTAATTGGCCTATTATACTTGGTCATTTATATGTAAATTACAGAAAATCTTTCCAGAAGTGGCAAAGCAGGAAAACTAACATAGTTCAGCACCTACACTCTGTTCCAGAAACAAAGTCATCAAAATGTGTCTACAGAACAGCTTTTATTTTCAGTCTATGAAAGAGAAAACCTCCAAAAGGCTCAGGGCTTTGCACCAGGGCTACACTCCAATAAGAGCCCTTACTCAAGTTACCTAAACAAACCACCCAGCCTTGCTAAAGATGAAATGCAGAGGTTAGCTGGTAATCAAGGAAAACTCTTCCCTTTCTCAGCCCGGGATTGCTCATTAGCAGTCATCTAAAGCTTTTCTCACTCCAATTACCATTTAGAAATTCTCAAATTTAAAGGTAAAAGATTCCCAAATAGCTCTGAAATTGGAACAGTATTCGGTCTCTGGTGAGCCTACAACCCTCTTCTCTGAGAACTGCCACCCACACAATGAGTGCCCTATAAGCCAGAGCCCCAGTCACAGCTGATGGGTACAAGAGATGAACACCTGGCTCTAACGCAGCTGGGAATTAAAAACTCAGACTTGGTGACAACACTTAGCAATTCTCAAATTATGGTTTGACCTGATGGAATGTGATCTTGACAGCAGTAGAGAAGTCAGTCTCCCACCTAATGGGAGCAGCAGATAGCCAGTCCTCAGGTGAGATCAAAGCAGATGCACAATTAGAATGCTTTTGTTTGTTCAGTAGTTGTCTCTCTGCTGCTATTCAAAATATAGTTGTGGGACCACTCACAATCAGAATGCACTTGCTTGTTCAATAGTTGCCTCTCTGCTGCTATTCAAAATATAGTTGCAGAACCACTATCAGTAGTATCACCAGGAAATTTTTAGTAAAACACTTTCAGGCCCCATGACTGAACCAGAATCTGTATTTTTAATATGAACTCGAGGTGATTTTTTTTCACAATTAAAAGATAGGTATCAAGCTGGGAAAACTGAAAATCCACATGTAAAAGAATGAAATAGGATCCCTTCCTCACACCACACACAAAAATTATCATAAAATGAATCATAGACCTAAGTGTAAGTACTAAAACAATGAAACTCAGGAAGAAAATATAGGAGAAAGGCATTAGGACCCTGGGTTAGGCAGTCTTCTTAGATATGAATTAAAAGTACAAGAGAAAATGAAATATATACAATCAACTTCATCAAAAATTAAAATTATTATGCCACAAAGACCACCACCCAGATAGTGAAAAGAGAGCCCACAGGATCAGAAGACATTTTCAAAACATTTATTTAAGGGACTTGTATTCAAAATATATAAGGAACTCTTAAAATTCAGCAAGTACACAAATAACCCAATTTAAAGATAGCCAAAGCTTATAAATAAGCACTTAGCAAATAAACAGATGAAAAATTGTTCGACATTATTTGTCATTGGAGAAATGTAAATTATAATCATAATGGCATATGATGTCATAACCACCAAGATGACCATAATAAAAAAGACTAACAACACATGTTGGTAAGGACCTGGAGAAACTGGCACATTCATATAATGCCAGTGGGAATGAAAAACAGAGCAACTTCTTTGGAAAATTCTAGCAGTTCCACAAATGGTTAAACATAAAGTTACTCTATGAATCAGAATTTTCTTCCTAGGTACATAGCAAGAGAAATGAAAACATTCCCCCACATAAAACCTTGCACAAAATGTTCATGGCAGTGTTATTCAGAACAGCCAAACAAAAAATTGGAATCAGCCCAAATGTCCATTAACTGATGACAAGATACATAAAATGTGCTGTATCCATACAATGAAATATTTCACAATATAAAGGAATGAAGTACCTTGGATATATTATGCTAAATGAAAGCCAGCCACAAACAAAACATTGGTTCCATTTGTATGAAATATCCTTTATAGGCAAATTCATAGTGACAGAAAGCAGATTAATGGCTGCCAGGTGTTGAGGGGAGGGGAGATAATGGCTGCTAATTGGTTCAGGGTTTCTTTTCTGGGTAAAGAAAATGTTCTAAAATTGTTCATGGTGATGATTGCACAACTCTGTGAATATACTCAAAAAAAAAATCACTGAATTATATACTTAAAATGGGTGCATTGCACAGCATGTGAACCACATGTTATTTTTTTTTTCTTTTAAAAAAATCAAATCTTTCTTGCTCTATGCTGTAGTTTCTGTCCCTGGCTCAGAAACATGGTTCTCAATAAAAATGTGTTAAATACATAAACACATGAATGATTAAATGAAAGAGACCAAGTAGCCTGTGAGATTAGATTGAGAGTTTTGCCTTAGTTACTGACATCATTCCAATTCCACTTTGTCTCCATTATTTTTTTCACTTTCTCTACTTTAAACCCCTCCCTATGTTTGCTAACTAGATTTCATAGTATAATCCAATAACATATCATGATTATGAGCTTTTATTAAGCATTTCTGAATTGGTTACTCATACATACCATCTAAAGCTACTTAACTACTTAATCTAGATGACACCCTTAAAATGAAAACCTACAGTTGATCCTCGAACAACATGGGCTTGAACTGCATGGGTCCACTTATATGCAGATTTCTTTCTCTAAATATATACTATAGTACTACACAAGCTTCCCAGGTGGCTCAGTGGAAAGAATCTGTCTGCCAATACAGGAGATTCATGTTCAATCCCTGAATCGGGAAGATTTCCTGGAGAAGGAACTGCCACACATCTCAATATTCTTGCCTGAGAAATCCTATGGACAGAGGGGCATGGTGGGCTGCAGTCCATGGGATCTCAAAAGAGTCTGACATGACTAGGTGACTAAAAAACAACAAATAGTACTACACAGTCCTGAAGTTGATTGAATCCAGCATCCACAGATGTGAGATACAGGACAGCAACTGTAAAGCTATATGCAAGATTTTCAGTACACAGAGTTTTCACCATGTGGACTTTCTGATTGTGCAGATGGTGGAGGACCCTAAGAGGACGACCTCTGCCAAGTGTACCTGCAGAGATGTAATTGTGCACTTAGTGAAGGAGTGCTATCTATCAACTAGGTGTGCAAATGCCTTCACTTGTTTTCAGATACTATTAGTTACAAAATGAAAGACTGTCATACATTCACAAAAGAGCCACCATCCTGCTTTTCATGCGGTTACAATGAGTATTTGTTGTTTGACTGATGAACTAGAATTCTTGGACCTATACTAGGAAAAAATTTCACCTCAATTTGTATCTGCTATCAGGAACTTCATTATAAAATGACTAAAATGGAAATGTATAAAGTACCCAGTGGTTTACAAATTATTCGGTCCTGATCCACTAATACACTTTGATACCAAATACAATGTTAAACAAAGGTGTTGTTCTGAACTGTTATGTTATGTTAATGGGGAAACATCTGATTGAACAAGGCCAGGTAAAAATAAGAAAACTTTCCCAGAAGGAAAAATAAGTCCATCCTATACTACAGGATCTCAAATCAACAATATAAAGTTATTCTCTAAAATTTTCCATGGTGCTCTGAGTACTTAAGAAATTTAAGTATAATGAATCAGTATTCAAAAATAAATTCAAAATATTAAGTCAAAAATAAATTGTTCTACACAGAAAACTTGCCTGGCTTGCCGGGTGGCTCAGACGGTAAAGAATCTGCCTGCAATGCAAGAGACCCAGGTTCGAACACTGGGTTAGGAAGATCCCTTGAAGAAGGGAATGGCAACCCATTCCTGGTATTTTTGTCTGGAAAATCCCATGGACAGAGGAGCCTGGTGTGTATAGTCCATGGGATCTCAAAAGAGTCAGACACAACTGAGCTACTAACACTTTCACTTTTATTTTCATACAGAAAACTACCTATTTCTCTTCTGAAACTCATTTGTACTTAATATTGACTGAAAAAATACAATTAAAGATATTTTATTAAGGAAAAAATGGGAATAAGCTCTGAAATCAAACATACCATTTAACGATGGATGATCAAAAGCAAAATGTATCCTAAAAATGCCTGAGAGTTTGAAGTCATAATTCAGCACTGTGAACAAGTGTTCACACACCAAAGAACTTAAATATGTTAAATGGCACAGACATTTAAGCTAAGTTGTTTGTTTCAAACCTAATGAGGATTTCATAGCCTTTTAAGATTTTCTTTTATTTATTTTCCCTCATCACTTACCATTAAAGCTTAACAACTGAACAAAAGCAAACAAAAAAAGCAAGTTCTCGTTAAGCAACTTTAAGAGTTTATAGAGATTAGGAGGAGAAAATCCACCCACAACTACATTCAAGTACTATAGCATTTGGAACTGGATTCCTAATATAATCTCTTAAGAAAACAGAGAAGATTTATAGCAGTGGGAAAGGAGCATAATAGATGCTGATAAACGGCTTCTTTCAGTGAGGAAGTATCTAGCCTAAGAAAAAAATAAGTCAGACGTCACTGGATATTGTAAATTCCCAGTAGGAATGCTTCCTTACAATGCCACATCTAGAAAGGTGAACAAAGAGGATGAATCTATCAGAAAAGGTAGGAGAAACTGAAGCCAAGTATGAAAAGCCTGTTAAGAATCTACTATAATTTATTTTGAGGGGGTCTCTCCCTTTGGCAATCTGGTTAAGCCTTGAAACACGTAGGTGAGAAGAATGAAAAAAAATTCTTCAGGAAAAGAAAAAAAAAAAAAAAAGAAAGAAAGGATAAGTGTTTCATCCCAAATAGTACTAAGTTAATAATTTCTTCTCCAAGGGATCCTCCCAACCCAAGGATCAAACCCAGTTCTCCCACATTGCAGGCAGATTCCTTACCAGCTGAGCCACAAGGGAAGCCCAGGAATACTGGAGTGTGTAGCCTATCCCTTCTCCAGCAGATCTTCCCAACCCGGAATCAAACCCAGGGTCTCCTGCATTGCAGGCAGATTCTTTACCAACTGAGCTATCAGGGCCTAGCCATTCAGATAGAAATATTTTACTGCAAATTAACTGCTTCTTTATGTGGCTAGTAATATTGTATCAAAAATCTGAATATTTTAGCATTAATAACATAACCATAAAAAAATTCTGTTGTCCCATTCATCATATCATTTATTCACCTCAAGCTTGTAGAGGTGGACTCTTCATCATATATTCTCTTACCATCTGAGAAACGTTAGGAACTGCAATAATACACTTTTTATGCAAAGTCAAATATATGTTCTAATATCTAAAGACAAAATATAAATTTTAATAATATATTATTAGTATAATAGTATAGTATAATAATATATATAATAGTATAATAGTATAGTAAAATAATACAGTATTTTATATTGTATTATTTAACCCAGAAAACATCAAAATAGGAAAATTTAGACAGTACCTTTTTCTATATAATCAAAAGCACTGAAGTTGACAGAAATAATTTACATTGTCTTAACCAAGCGTCTTAATATAAATACACTACAAAAAAGGCACTCTTCAGGTCAAGTGTTTGCTGCTTATAAAATATGATTGCGTTTGTCAAATGGTAAATGAAAAGGATACTGTTTGGGAAATAAGTAATAAAAGAGCTGCATTTGTTAACTGTCGTCAGTTTTGGTTTCCTTTCTATGACAACATAATCACTACCACATAAAACCCATGACTGAAACATACAGAAACTAAAGTTCTAGTTAGACTGCAATAGGACAAAAAGTATCTAATGTTATATGAGCACAGAAACATCCGTCACTGTTTCAAACAAAACTGAGAAAATGTCCTAATAAGAAATGATCTACACTGCTTAAAAATAATGTTTGCATAACGGATAACATACATTCATCTTGGAACTCTGATCTCTCTAAAGCTCCTGTCTCCACAATCCCCACAGTTTCTCCCCATCGTGATGGAAATATGGCTCACAGAATGGTTCTCACTGTGTTACATTCACATTGGCAATTTAATGTTTAACATTTGCTTTACATGCTTATTGGCTGATGTACTCTAACAAGACCATACATGGCATACCAATCAGCGGGGCTGAGGAACAGGTACTCTTCCCACATATTCCATCTCTCTATCTGTTAAGGATAAGGTAGAGTAAGGGCCAAATAGCCAGAAACTTTTTCTGGGCTATGGTCCTGATTGGCTTTTGTGAGATATCATTAAGTAAGTAAGTAAAGTCGCTCAGTCGTGTCCAACTCTTTGCGACCCCATGGACTGTAGCCTACCAGACTCCTCCCTCCATGGGATTCTCCAGGCAAGAGTACTGGAGTGGGTTGCCATCATTATGATTAACTTATTGCTAGGTTTTTCGCCAGTTCATGGCCAATTAAAATAACACAACTCACTAGAGTCCTTAGGCACATCCAACCAAATCACTTTGTCACAACTGAGACCAGAATCTCACTGGCAATCCCCAACCTATTTTGAACATTCTCTTCATCAAATTACTCATCAATACTGACACTCTTAGTTTTCCCACTTAATATAATACCTGAAGAACTGAGAGTAACAACATTTTACTATTGAATCAGCAAATTATTTACTTATTTCTAAATTACTGATGCAAAGGCAAGTTGATTTATGCTCATACTAAATATGAATATTTCCTTTTATCTTTATAACTGATAGTAAAACTTATTAACTATTAGCAGAATTAGAATCTTAACTTGACAATAAACTTATTTTAACAGTCCCAAAAGCAATCATGTTAATCAGAATATTTTTCAAATGTGTTTCTCACCACATTCTTTCAGTTTGTTGGGTAGGCAATCACTTGATAATAAATATAGACTAAACAATGGAATGTCACATATCACTAATAATGAATAAACTAGAGCTACACATAGCAACTTGAACAAATTTCAGAAGTACAAAGGATCAAACAAAATTATGTTGTAGAATATGTACTTTATTATCTCATTTACACAAAGTCCAAAACAATACTACACAGGGTTTCAGTTCAGTTCAGTCGCTCAGTCGTGTCCGACTCTTTGCGACCCCATGAATCGCAGCACGCCAGGCCTCCCTGTCCATCACCATCTCCCGGAGTTCACTCAGACTCACGTCCATCGAGTCCGTGATGCCATCCAGCCATCTCATATTCGGTCGTCCCCTTCTCCTCCTGCCCCCAATCCCTCCCAGCATCAGAGTCTTTTCCAATGAGTCAACTCTTTGCATGAGGTGGCCAAGGGTTTAGGGATCCATATTTATGTTTAAAAAAAAACAATTTAAAATGCATGGCATGATGAACACCAATGTAGCTACCTATAGAGGACAGGAAAGATGATCAGGAAAGGGACAGAGAGGAGGGAATTTACCTGCTTTGACAATAAAGGTATCCCCTCTTTTCAAAACTTCACTTTCTGTCACTTTGTCCTGCATTAGCATCTGTTCTCACTAAACAAAAGAAAACTGAAGAGGATTTTCGCTTTTATGCAAAAAGACAACAACCAAAAACTACATTCAGCACCTGTTTTGTGGCAAACTCTTATAGAGGGAGCACATGCACCTAACGAGCAATCGCGGCACCGTTAAGGCGCTCCTCCAGGAACTACATCGAATATAAACCCCCATAGCTGTGAGCATCTATGCTTCATCTTGATTTATTTTGTGTAGCTGTTAGCAGGATGTGTCCTACAGTAATTGCTTCTTAGCTTTATGACTTTTTGGCTT
Organism: Oreotragus oreotragus; assembly: GCA_006410675.1. Taxonomy (NCBI): domain Eukaryota; kingdom Metazoa; phylum Chordata; class Mammalia; order Artiodactyla; family Bovidae; genus Oreotragus; species Oreotragus oreotragus. The sequence continues at coordinate 30,013 of SJYX01013178.1, forward strand.
ATGACAGTTGTCATAGAAACCTATACTTTGGACAGTGAGGAAACCTGTACTTTATTACCTATGCAGTGAGATAACTACATGTGTTCTTGAGTATCTCTAAATATTGCATAATATATTACTTAAAATCTAATAAGTGTTTCAAAGTAGTATCTTTCAAATTAAACACATTAATCATTATAAATCAAACTATGTGATGCTTCCTGGATAGAACTCTTTCATTAACGAGCTATAAAAATACATAACTAAGTAAAATCACACAAATTTAAAACCTTTTCTAAAACTTGACAGAACTATGAAAGATCACTATAATCTGTTCTAACCCCATATATTTTACATTTTCCAAAAGATGTTCTTACCAAAACATTGCTCCAATGATCCTTTAGTGTATCCCATTCATACTTCAGAGATTTTCTACATGATTTGCAACTTTGGTGATGCTATGCAAGCCAATCCTCTATTAATTACACAAAGTAAATAAGATTTTTTAAAATGCATATACCTTCCATTAAAAAGGCTTTCTAAATTTAAAAATCTCAAGCATTGCTTTACATTATACAACACTAAAGTTTTGAAAAATCAGAAATAAAGGAAAACAAGCAACATGAAAAATGAAGAATACAGTAAAATTCAGAAAACACTCTAGTGTGTAAAATATTTTAGAAAGGTTGGATCATTATCCAACTGGTGTATCACTTAATTCACCCTCTATAACTTTCCATATTTTCTTTTCCTTTTACATTGTAATTTACTACTGAGTATCACTCCACATGCTTCAGCCAGAAACTACAGGTTAGAAACAACGGCAGCAACAACAAATCAAGAAATGAAGTTAAAATATGGCAAATTCAATCTTCTATGGCACCTATTTGTCACTTACTTTTGTTCCTATTTAATTCAAAATGTTGAATAGCAATTCTTTGAAAATATGATTCTACAGAAAAGTCAGATTTTCTAAAGTTATTTTTATCTATTACATCTGTATCTATAGCTATATCCACATATAACTCCCTGAAAGATGCGTGGTTCATATGTTAATTTCACACTGTTGAAGCAGAATCCACTAGACCATTATTTATCCTTCTTACATGAAATGGGGAAAAATGTTACATGGAATACTTTATGTCAGGAACATCTGTCCTCAGGGGTGATGTAAAGACAACATGTGTACTGAAAGTTACAAATTAAGTAATTTCAACATATTAGCAGATCATAATGAGTAAGTTGTTCATGTTTCTTATTTTATTACACATATAATGTTAAAATTAAAAGACAAATATGTAAATTGTTAACCTTATATAATTAGGAAATTGATTTTCTTTTATCCTCAACTCAACTAGGAATATCATATTTTTATGCTGAAATGGCTATAAGGGTCAAACAAGTAATACAAATGAGTTAAGCAGGAGACATTTAATATGGAGTGATGGGGACAAGGGCAAGGTGGAAACCTCTTTAAATCTGCATTAGGATAATAAGGAACATTGTGAAAGCCCATGATATGGGCAAAAGCTATACTGAGTATGCTGTCGAGAGCACCCTCCTGAGTTACATCTGCCTTTCATTATCTTTGAGTTATCTAACAACTCAATTGTAGAAAAATGATTAAAAGGTAAATACGATTCTTGTCCTTAGAAATGTAAATAAAGAGTGCTTCTTAGAAATGTGACTGATAATTGTCCTGTGGATAATAAGCAATTCTGCATCTATTTCTAACTTCATTTCAGAATTCCTAAAGACTTTATATGAGTTTTACTTTGTTTCATTGATTCTCTTTTTAAACTAGTTTTAACATCTTACTGCTGCTGCTGCTGCTGCTGCTAAGTCGCTTCAGTCGTGTCCAACTCTGTGCGACCCCATAGACGGCAGCCCACCAGGCTCCCCCATCCCTGGGATTCTCCAGGCAGGAACTGGAGTGGGTTGCCATTTCCTTCTCCAAACATCTTACTAGTTTCCTCAATAATTAATGAGCTAAATAAAAATCTTTGACTCATCATCTTCTTATATTCATGAGTCATGATATTATCTCTTTTGAAATTAATTTTAATTGAATCTATATACCAATGGCCAAATAAATCATATCGGGAAAACTCCACCTAAGAATTCTGAATAGGTTTATTAACATGCAACAAATATAAAATACCTATACTTAACCAATTAACCAAAAATGGTATTTTGTACATTTATCTACCGTTTACTTGAAGTTTGAATGATAAAATAATGTATGTTTTTAGAATCAATCATTAAAATCTAGATCAAAAATGCATGTTTGTTTAGCAAGCAGTACCAGAATTTAAAAGCATGTTTATAAGAGGACAAGATTGATCACAATAATCTCAAAAATACTTTTTAATACAGATATTCTGAGATTCTTTACTGCCGCCCCTTGCAGTTTATGAAACAACAGAAGATAAATAGTGTGTGCCCTTCTCCCTTGAGAATAAGACTATCAAGGTTAACACCCTCCATTAACTCAATAAGCAATAAACTTAGCTTTGCTTCAAGCGCAGGTTATTTAGGTACTATTTTCCAGAAGCTGTGGCTTCCCTGATCGCTCAGATGGTAAAGAATCTGCCTGCCATGTGGAAGACCTGGGTTCGATCCCTGGGTTGGGAAGATCCCCTGGAGAAGGGAATGCCAACCCACTCCAGTATTCTTGCCTGGAGAATCCGATGAATAGAGGAGCCTGGCATGGAGTCACAAAGAGTCAGACACAACTGAGCGACTAACACTTTCAATTATCCAGAAGCTGTAATTCAACACTATTCAATTGTAAAGGATCTGCAGTTCATTAACTTATTAACTATATATCTAGTTGCAGAATGATTTAAATAATTGAAAATAATTTTACAAAACTTTGTTGGTTGATCTTATATATTCTTATCTGTGATTAATTTCTGAGATGACCAATACTCCTACTTCTGAAGTATAATTTATTTTCTGATTACCTATTTGTTCACATTTCCAGCTTACCCCTCAAATTTAAAATCTAACTTTCCTAGTATTGCATTTCCTAAGTCATTCAGATTACCAGCAAAGAAGTACAACATACCTTTATTTTATATATTAGAAAGCTCTGTGATACATAAGAATTTTAAGAATTATCATTTGATATCCATTTTGTTTCCAAGGAATGCTACCAAATTTAATCTTACATACAAAGTATAAATAATGAAATATGATTATAGCATATACTTTAAATGATCAAAAGTTGTGGATTAAAATTTTACAATAAATTTTATGTACTAAAATATATGTAAAAGTCTTTTTTATTTTTTTTTATTTTTTTTTATTTTTTTACTAACAAAGGGACCATTTGAGAATGCATAATTCAAAAACTTTTCGCTGATTCTATTCAATTAAATCTTAAAAGGTATTTGTAAAAGTCTTTTTTAAAGAATGGCTTCAAAAATTCCTTTTTGTTTATTAAACTCAAGTATTTATAGTGAAAAGAATGTAAGATTAAAAGTTTCTACTAGAAAAACATAGTAAAAACTCTTTGAAGTCAGTTTTGTTTCTTCCGACATGAGCAAAATCTGCAAGCCTTATTCCTTAGATCAACGCTTCCAATTTGTGCCCGCATATGGCTATTTACAGTTAGATTTAGGGATTTCTCTAGTGGCCCAGTGGTTAAGGTTCTGTGCTTCCAGTGTAGGGGTCACAGGTTTGATCCCTCATCAGGAAAATCCCATGGACAAAGGAGCCTGGTAGGCTGCAGTCCATGGGGTCGCGAAGAGTTGGACACGACTGAGCAACTTCATGTTCACTTTTCACTTTCATGTACTGGAGAAGGAAATGGCAACCCACTCCAGTGTTCTTGCCTGGAGAATCCCAGGGATGGGGGAGCCTGGTGGGCTGCCGTCTATGGGGTCTCACAGAGTCGGACACGACTGAAGTGACTTAGCTGCAGCAGCAGCAGCAGCAGGAAACTAAGACCCCATATGCTGCTCAATGCAACCAACAAATAAATACATTTAAATCACTCTAGTTTCTCAATGGCAAAAAACACAAGTTAAGTGCTTAACAGCTAAACCTAGTTAGTGATTACCCTGCTGGTCAACAGAGACAGAGAATAGTTCCAGCACTGCAAAAACTTCTACTGAACAGTGTTATATCACCCTATATTATCAATATTCAATTTTGGCAAAAACCAAACAAAAGTCAATATTTTCATCATAAATATCTGTTTATGCAGTACTATTTCATTTATTCAAAAAGAAAGAGAGCCTTATATAGGGTTGACTTAGCTGCAGCAGCAGCAGCAGCAGGAAACTAAGACCCCATATGCTGCTCAATGCAACCAACAAATAAATACATTTAAATCACTCTAGTTTCTCAATGGCAAAAAACACAAGTTAAGTGCTTAACAGCTAAACCTAGTTAGTGATTACCCTGCTGGTCAACAGAGACAGAGAATAGTTCCAGCACTGCAAAAACTTCTACTGAACAGTGTTATATCACCCTATATTATCAATATTCAATTTTGGCAAAAACCAAACAAAAGTCAATATTTTCATCATAAATATCTGTTTATGCAGTACTATTTCATTTATTCAAAAAGAAAGAGAGCCTTATATAGGGTTGTGTAAAGAGATAATTTTCAGTAAAACATAACCATGACTCATCCAGATACATTCAAAAATGAGTATGTGTTCAAGATTTTACTCCTACTCATTCAATGAAGACACCTGGCACATGTAATAACCAGTTTACATTACTATTTTCTATAGACATTTTCCTTGTGGTTACCATGGGGACTAAACTACATAAAACATAGTAAAGTTGTAACACGCTGTTTGAAACTATGTTAATTTGATAACTTCAATCACATCTACTCCCATATATTAACCATTCTCACCACAAAAAAAAGACATGTTAATTAAGTGAAGAGATGGAGGTGTTAGCTAATACTTAACGATGCTAATCATTTTGCAATATATGCATGTATCAAATTAACAAAATACACTTAAGTTTACATAATGTTATATATCAATTATATCTCAACAAAGCAGGAAAAAAATCTACCTTCTTACACTTCTGCCCCCTACTTAATGTTACTGATGTCACAAAATTCATTTCTTCATCGTGTGTATCCATTAACACAGATTTAGTTATCTTAATGTCTATTTTCGATTCTATATCAGAATTAAAATTAATTTATGCACCAGTATTACAATACTACAGTATTCTATCTATGTCTATATATCAGTGTTTACCTTTACTAGATAGTTTTACATTTTCATACAGTTTGGTGTTGCCATCTAGCATCTTTTTTTTTTTTTTTTAACAACTAAAAGAATACCCTATAGCATTTATTATAGGGCATGTCTAGTGGTAAGGAACTCAACCCTTTCAAGCTTTTATTTATCTGATAATGTCTTAATTCTGCCTTCATTTCTGAACCAGTTTTGCCAAATATAGTGTCCTTGTTTAGCAGGCTTTTTCCTTTTAGTACTATGAATATATCACCTCATTCCTTTCTAGCTTCCAAGGTTTCAGCTGAGAAATCTTCTGATAATTCTAAGAGTTCCCTTGCATGTGGTGAGTCACTTTTCATTGGCTGCTTTCAAGACTCTGTCCATGATTTAGAACAATTATACTATGTCTTACTGTGGATCTCTTTGAATTTATCACAGTTGAAGTTTGTTGAGCTTCTTGAATATGTCCATTTCTTTCCTCAAATTTGGGAAGGTTTTAATCAATTATTTCTTCATATCAGCCCTCTGCTCTTTTGTCTCTTTCTTCTCCTTCTGCCATAATTTATGGACTGGTCCTCTTGACTCATAACTCAGATGGTAACAAATCGGCCTGCAATGCAGGGGACCAGGTTCAACCCCCGATCCATTTCTTTCCTCAAATTTGGGAAGGTTTTAATCAATTATTTCTTCATATCAGCCCTCTGCTCTTTTGTCTCTTTCTTCTCCTTCTGCCATAATTTATGGACTGGTCCTCTTGACTCATAACTCAGATGGTAACGAATCGGCCTGCAATGCAGGGGACCAGGTTCAACCCCCGAGTCGGGAAGATCCCCTGGAGAAGGGCATGGCAACCCACTCCAGTATTCTTGCCTGGAGAATTCCATGGACAGGGGAGCCTGGTAGGCTACAGTCCATGGGGTAGCAAAGCGTGAGACACGACTGAGCAACTAACACTTTCCTTTTTCCTTCTTGCTGGTATTATAACTATATTAGATTCTCTTCACTTTTCTTCATTCTTTTTTCTCCTCTGACTTGATAGCTTTCAAATGACCTGTATTTTAGTTCACTGTTTTCTTTTTTTCTTCTGCTTTGTCAAATTGTTGTTGAATGTTTCTAGTGAATTTTTCAATTTAATTACTGTATACTTCAACTACAGAATTTCTATTTTGTTTGTTTCTTAATACTTTCTATCTCTTGATATTCTCATCTGCTTTCTGCATCATTTTCTTGATTTCATTTAGTGTTGCCTGTTTTATTCTCTCAGCACATCAGGCAATTTAAGATGGTCATTTTGAAGACTTTCTCAGGTAATTCATTGATCTCTGTTTCTTTACAGTTCATTCCTGGAGATTAAATTTGTTCCTTTGATTGGGTTATGATTCCCTGTTTCTTTGAATGCCTTGTGATGATTTGTTGATATTTCCACATGTGTAAAAAATAGCCAGCTCTCCAAGTCTTTATGAACTAGCTTCACACAGGAGAGATCCTGAGGACCTCTCAAACCTTTCCTGAGAATCTAACTTCTCTAGGATAGTGTGTATAATGCCCCAGTTAAAGAGCTTTTCCTATTTTTACTTGAGAGCCTGTAACCTCTTCCTCCTTCTTCCACATGTGTAAAAAATAGCCAGCTCTCCAAGTCTTTATGAACTAGCTTCACACAGGAGAGATCCTGAGGACCTCTCAAACCTTTCCTGAGAATCTAACTTCTCTAGGATAGTGTGTATAATGCCCCAGTTAAAGAGCTTTTCCTATTTTTACTTGAGAGCCTGTAACCTCTTCCTTCTTCTGGCATCTTTTTGCAGGGCTACAGTCCCTCTAGTGCTTTAACAAGCCTCAGTGCTCACTTATTTTTTTTTAAACTTACATGATTTTATTTTTAATCATATACTTTTTATTGAGGCAATATTGGTCTATAACATTAAATTTCATGTGTACAACATATTTTGGCTTCTGTATACACTAGAGTATGTTCACCACCAAAAGCTTGCTGCTGCTGCTGCTGCTTCTAAGTCGCTTCAGTCGTGTCCAACTCTGTGCGACCCCAGAGACGGCAGCCCACCAGGCTCTGCCATCCCTGGGATTCTGCAGGCAAGAACACTGGAGTGGGTTGCCATTTCCTTCTCCAATGTATGAAAGTGAAAAGTGAAAGTGAAGTCACTCAGTCATGTCTGACTCTTCATGACCCCATGGACTGTAGCCTACAAGGCTCCTCTGTCCATGGGATTTTCCAGGCAAGAGTACTGGAGTGGGGTGCCATTGCCTTCTCCATCCAAAAGCTTAGTCTCCATCAATCAACATACTGCTACTTAACAATCTTTATCCATTCCACCCTACCCCTACCCTTCTTTACCACTGGTAACTGCTACTCTGTTTTCTGTATCTATGTGTTTAATTTTATTTGGTTTAGTTTGTCCATTTATTTTTTTTTATTCCATATATGAATGAAATCACACAGTATTTGTCTTTCTCTATTTCACTTACTTCACTTCAAATAATGCCTTCACAGACCATTCACACTATCACAAATAGCAAAATTTCATCTTTCTATGGCTGAGTAGTAGTCCATCATATACATGCTGAAACCAGTGTTAACAAGTGTACTGCCTATGTTGTATTCTAAGAAATTTACGGTTTCAAGTCTTCAAGTCTTTAATCCATTTTGAGTTGATTCATGTGTATGGTATAAGATGATGGTCTAGTGTCATTTTTTTGCATGTGGTTGTACAGTTTTTCCAACATCATTTATTGAAGCAACTATCATTTTTCCATTGTATATTCTGTGTTCCTTTGTCATAAATTATCTGTATTTATGTGCTTGCTTTCTAGACTTTCATTTCTTTTGCACTGATTCATGTGACTGTTTTCGTTTTTGTTTTCCTATACCATGCTCTTTTGATTACTACAGCTGTGTGGTATAATTTAAAATCAAGGAATGTGATTCTTCCAAATTTGTTCTTTATTTCTCAGAATTGCTTTGGCTATTCAGGGTCTTTGGTGCTTCTGTACAAATTTCAGAAATTTTTTTTCCTATTTCTGTGAAAAAGGTTATTGAGATTTTGATAGGGATTGCATTGAATCTCTAGATTTCTTTAAGGAATATGGAAATTTTTAACAATATGAATCCTTCAAGCCCATGAGCATGGAATATTTTTTTCTGTTTCTTTGTGTCTTCTTAATTTCTTTCAATAATATCTACCAGTTTTCAGACTACACTTAACTAGTCGGTTAACTTTATTCCTGGATATTTTATTCTTTTCATTGCAATTATGAATGGATTGTTTTCTTAATTCTCTTTCTGTTAGTTCATTGACAGTGTATAGAATTGGAACTGATTTTTGTATATTTAATTTATTCCCTTCAACCCTACTGCATTCATTTTTATTATTTGTAACAGTTTTTTGGTATAGAATTATAGACATATAAACATACAGATATACAGAAAATCCTGCAACTTCAACTCTAACATTTCAGCCATGGGTCAAGCATAAATAGATATATACAACTTATCAGTCTAGAAATACACTTTCTGGTTGACATGAAATACATAACTTATGTGAGCTCAAACTAGACAAATACAACAAAGAGAAAATCCTAATAGACCAGATTCTCTGTCATCTGTACTCAAGAAAGCTAAGATCTCTATGAGCCATTAATGCATTTCCAGAGCTCATCGAATGCTAAGACTGAACTCAAATTACCAACCAGTATTGGCCAGTGATGGAGAACAACTTCACTAAATGATCAGATCATAAAACAAAATTCTCAACCTCTCCTGCCAGCAATAGGGAAAATATTTATTGGCCCAAAAGAAACCAAAACACAAAGTTGGTAGAGCAGAAAATAAAGATGAGAAAAACAAGAGTTAACAAATTTCTATTGCCACTAAGGATTCACTTTAAAGAGCCAAGAAAATGAGCAGCATGGATATAAATTGCCCACAAGGTGCCCTTCTCTGGTTAAGAAGTTTACCTGGCTCTGGTAAGGGAAACCATGGAGCATCTTACTGGAAGACCTCCAAAATTTCTAAAAGATAATAAATATAAAAATAAAAATGAACAAATATTAAAATTTTTTATTTGTACTCATTAAGTGAGGAAACCAGACAGATGCTATAACAGGTTCAAAAGAAAAATTATTTTTTGAGATTAGCTGTTTGTGCAGCTCAATTCCAGAAAAATTAACGACCCAATCAAAAAATGGGCCAAAGAACTAAATAGACATTTCTCCAAAGAAGACATACGGATGGCTAACAAACACATGAAAAGATGCTCAACATCGCTAATTATCAGAGAAATGCAAATCAAGACCACAGTGAGGTACCATTACACGCCAGTCAGAATGGCTGTGATCCAAAAGTCTACAAGCAATAAATGCTGGAGAGGGTGTGGAGAAAAGGGAACCCTATTACACTGTTGGTGGGAATGCAAACTAGTACAGCCACTATGGAGAACAGTGTGGCGATTCCTTAAAAAACTGGAAATAAAACTGCCTTATGACCCAGCAATCCCATTGCTGGGCATACACACCGAGGAAACTAGAATTGAAAGAGACACTTGTACCCCCAATGTTCATTACAGCACTGTTTATAATAGCCAGGACACGGAAGCAACCTAGATGTCCATCAGCAGATGAATGGATAAGAAAGCTGTGGTACATATACACAATGGAGTATTACTCAGCCATTAAAAAGAATACATTTGAATCAGTTCTAATAAGATGGATGAAACTGGAACCGATTATACAGAGTGAAGTAAGCCAGAAAGAAAAACACCAATACAGTATACTAACGTATATATATGGAATTTAGAAAGATGGTAACGATAAACCTGTATGCAAAAAAGCAAAAGAGACACAGGTGTATAGAACTCTGTGGGAGAGGGAGAGGGTGGGATGATTTGGGAGAATGGCATTGAAACATGTATAATATCATATATGAAATGAATCACCAGTCCAGGTTCGATGCATGATACTGGGTGCTTGGGGCTGGTGCACTGGGATGACCCAGAGGGATGGTACAGGGAAGGAGGAGGGAAGGGAGTTCAGGATGAGGAACACGTGTATACCTGTGGCGGATACATGTTGATGTATGGCAAAACCAATACAATATTGTAAAGTAATTAGCCTCCAATTAAAATAAATACATTTACATTAAAAAATTAAAAAATAGAAATTTCTATGGTATAAATGAATTGAATTGCAAATAGAGGTAAAACTGGTTTAATTCCAACTTGGAGGAAAGTCAAAGGAAATTACCTAGAACAAGACAGAATTTACTCAGACTAATAGCTCAAAGGCAATGAAAGTTCCGAAGCATGCACTATTTGTGACAATGCATACTCTTTCACTGAAATATGCATTTCCTAATGTAAAATGTATCTGTAAACAAAATAAAGTAGGAAAACCCTATGACTCAGAAATTATGGTTTATGTAGGAAGTGGTATTTAAGAGTCACTGAATGGTGAGTGAGACTAAGATTGATTCTGAATCATGGAGCTAGTATTCAATTTAACAATTATTTGATATTTTGTATTTACTTGCTTTCAGACTTTCAAAGCACTGGTGCAAAAAAGTAGCCTTCTTTGCTAGGTAGCCATTTTTCCACTCAGTATGAGAAATTTTTCAACAATTAGGGCTAATCAAAAATGGCATGTCTACCCCAAGAGTGACATTCCTAACACTAAAGATATTCAAACAATGCTTGGATGACTCGTTACTAAGAATCTCTTCAAAAGGAATTTGTGCACTGTGTAGGAGGTTAGATTCCATGACCTTAAAGCTCTCTAACAATTCTAATCTCTGTGGTTAGATGCTAACTGGATATCACATATCACCCTCCTTAAAAACAGTCGAGTGTAAAGTCCTAGTCAAATTTTAATTTTCACTTCATTTCTAATGCAAACAGCTCAAAGACATACAATGAAAAAAAATCTGTAGGTTCTGGATAGAATATGCTCATTCATATATGAATTGGATAATTTTAAATCCCACTATAAATGTCTGTTAGCAGTCTACAGAGAGAACTTTCTCAGCATGATTTCACAGCATGGTCCAAAGGAGAAGAACAGAGCTTGCCATAATGTTTAAAATCAAGAGAATCAGAGAAGTTTACTTGGGAAGTGAATTCCTCCACAGTCATGCTTTGGTAAAGATTTCAGCCTTAGGGTCCTGTTCATTTATGTGTCCCTCTCCCTCAGACTTTGTATTTCAGAACACAAAATACATATGTTTGAGACTGTATAGAGCATTTTCCTTTGCCTCAATGATAAAGCCAACAGTCTTACTAAAGACTGAGTATCTTTCTTCTTGAATAGGTACTTCACAGCCTACTAGTTTGACTTGCATATAAGGACATGCAAGTTTGAATTCCAGATCAAACACTAAATCTCTAGGACATATGGGGCCTCTCTAAGCCTCCATTTTCACATTTGATAAAAAGGATAAGAATTCATACCACAAAGGGTTGAACAGATGTGAAACACTCAGGTAAGGACAAGGCCATCGTTAAATGATACCTATTATTGTATGAGAATCAGCTGGATTCTAGTGCTTTATGTTGACAATGTTGAACTTTTATGAGCCCTTCAATCTCAGAAAACAGTAATAGTTTTAAAAATCCCCCTTCCTCTTTTTGTTGTGGAAGTTTACTGCCTTCCCTATATGATTTAGACAAGACTCAAAGGTGTCCCACCTTGCTTACCTAAGACAAAGCCAGACACAGACCCTCTGAGTTCCCATTCTTTGTCTCATAAATGACTGCTTGAACTGTTGCGCCCATCTGGATAAAATACCTTGACTTAACCAGCTTAACTAAAACCTGTCTCCTTCTCCCAGGCCTCTGAACTTTGACACACCCTCAGCCTGAGCCAGCATACAACCTCTCCTTAACGGCCCCTCCAGAGCACTTACCAACCTTAGGGAAAAACATTCCCTAATCAACTGTATGATCACATTATGATGCTACCCTTTCATTCCTGCTTCCTATTCCCATTTTCTTCCTAGACTGTTGCGCCCATCTGGATAAAATACCTTGACTTAACCAGCTTAACTAAAACCTGTCTCCTTCTCCCAGGCCTCTGAACTTTGACACACCCTCAGCCTGAGCCAGCATACAACCTCTCCTTAACGGCCCCTCCAGAGCACTTACCAACCTTAGGGAAAAACATTCCCTAATCAACTGTATGATCACATTATGATGCTACCCTTTCATTCCTGCTTCCTATTCCCATTTTCTTCCTAGACGTCCTGGTTGGATTGTTCTCCTTCCTACAGCAGTCTCTCTTGCAGCATTTTTTTTTTTTTAAATAAAGTCTCTCTTTGCCTACATCCAGAAACATTTGTACTTGACAATATCAGCATTATGTGGCTTACCCTTTACTTGTATTAAATACTCCTTTACATAAAATGAAGACTATGTTAAAGCAAAAAAGAGATGGATAAGTATAAGATTTATTCATAGCATGTATATTTTACCTATTACATTGAACTATGGACGTCAACATGGTGCTGTCTCACTTACTTCCAAAAGGACATATCTGCAACTGGTAGTCTTAAAGAGGATGAGGCAAACGTCCTTGAAGAAAAAAATTCCACTGCTACCTGGATTCCTATAATTAATGACCTCATAATTGGAGTTTCCATTGTTCTCTTTCTAGGAATCATTTTAACCCTAGTTTCCAAACTCAAAATTAATTTAAAAACCACACTTCAAGTTTTATTGCAGTGTTTTAAAGAAAGAGCTTAGAACAGGCAAATCAATTGTTAATAACATTTTTTTACTACTTTGGTAAATCACATATTTGAATAACTATGATAATGGGATCTATGTGCACTAAATATGACACTGTGGAACACACTGAAGAAGAACATAACCCCTATGCAACTGATTTATAAACCAGAATATAAAACATACAGACACTGTCAGGATTCCAAAACACTCTATGAATTATGTAATAATTTCATCATTACTCACATAAATAAACCAGAAACAATGCAAACATAGATTCTATTTTACTAAATGTATGACCTTATTGTTAAGGCTGGAAGATACTTAAACATTATATTTGGATGATTAATTATTTTAGAAAAATGTTCAAAATAAGTAAGGTTTTCTTATGTAACAACAGCTCTCATTTCAGTTGCCCATCAGAATCTCTTGGTGATAATAAAAATATGAATGCTTGGGCCTTACTCTAAACCTCTTTAATTGGAAATTCTGGAAATGGGAGGACAGGAATTTATAAATTTTCAGATCTTGCTTGGGAATCTTGTTGCACAGTCAGGATGAAGCAACACATAAAACCACAGAGCATTCTTTGCCTCTGGCAATCAACAGAACTAGGTTACTATATTCTTTACAGACACTTACATGTCTCTTGCCTTAAACATGAAGCTCTCAGAAGCATGAATAAGGTGCATAGTTGGTCTGCTTCTTTTACACTCAAAAGTATCAAAAATGAATCTCAAATGAAAATAAAATCGGTTTCAGGCTTGTGGAAGGACAGGTAAAATAAATGATAAAAAAAATCTTGTAGAAAATCTTGATTTAATAGTTGGACTAGCTTTTTTGTTGTCATTTTTCCTAACAAGAATAAAATGAGTGCACATTTCACTCAATAAGAATTAAATTAGGCATGGATACACAAAAGGACTGGAGCTTGCAGGTTCTGTGGCTGCCAATACTCAATTCAGTTCTGACCAGAGAAGCATTATCCATGTTTGCAAAGCCACAGCTGCCAGCTTGGGTAAGTGGAGGGAATCAGGTCAATGTGAGCTCAGAATGGGTGGCTCTAGGGCTAATCATGTTATGTTTGCCAAGGTGTGATGCCTGGACCTTTGCTTTGGCAATTAATTTTTTCCTCTGATGTGGTAAAGATGTCTAAAACTCTTCTATGGCTGGTTCTTTTCCCCTTCTGGCCTTAAGAGAGAATTATACTTCTTTGCCACCTCATCAGTGGCAGAATTATGAGAAGAATTCTGGCCAAAGAATTGTGGACAGACTGTTACAAGTCACTTCTGGACAGTGTTTAATTGAAAGATTTTTCCAACATTCCCCTTCCTCCTGCCACAGTGACCAACTGTATTCCACTTGTCAGTGTCTTTGTCAAGCCTGAGTGTGAGAGAGGAAAACATACAGCACAGCCCCTACACCCTATCACCGTCCTAAAATGGACATGTGGCCAGAGCCACCAAAAAACACTTCTTTGATTGTTTAGCCCATTCTATTTGGGTACTGTTTGTTACTGCAGTGTAACCTAGACTATGCGGACTGATACAGCAAGTCAGGTTGATGAAAACACATTACATGTTGCCAAATTATCAGCAGCCCATGTATCTCCTATAAAGCATTTGCCTTACTCTTTTTGGAGGGCCAGGAAAGCTATTCTTTAACTCTCTAGAGGCATTCTCTCTCCAAAAATTAAAAGTCAATTCTAAAGGGAGGATCTGAAATTAAACATGTATGCTTAATCATGAGATAAAGCCAGTGTTTTTTTTTTCCAGCCAGATATTATCTTTTATACATTATTCATATTTTAATCAACCCTATTCCTAAGAACTGCACGATTAGTGCTTCTTAAAAATTGCTTTCTAGGTTGAATGAAATTCTTAACTGCTGAAAACCCACAATCATTAATCTATGGAACTATCACCATCTCTTTTCCCTGTAATGCCTTAATCAAAGAATACACCCATCAATAAGTTATGAAATCAACATGCTTCCTTTTGATTATATGCTAAGAAATTTGGCTTGATGTTTGATATAGGAAAGACCTATACCTAGGTAACCTCAATCAAAACTAATTACTGTTCTGATTTTCTAGGTTGAATGAAATTCTTAACTGCTGAAAACCCACAATCATTAATCTATGGAACTATCACCATCTCTTTTCCCTGTAACGCCTTAATCAAAGAATACACCCATCAATAAGTTATGAAATCAACATGCTTCCTTTTGATTATATGCTAAGAAATTTGGCTTGATGTTTGATATAGGAAAGACCTATACCTAGGTAACCTCAATCAAAACTAATTACTGTTCTGAGTTCTCCCTATTCTTTCCCCTAGAGGTATGTGAAAAGCAAATTTAACACAAGCCAGCAGATTCCTATTTATTGCTAATTCATGCCAACTTGGAAACAAAACCAAGAACATCTTAAATCTAAATGAAAGTATGAAATGAGAAAACACAAAGTACCACTTGTACTGCCAGCTTCTTTACAATAACACCATGTTCATTATAGGGATGCTGGTTCATTGAAAAATATTGCAGTAGATGCAAACATTATTGAAAGTGTGGCTTACACAGTAAACATGTGGCTTGTACATACTCAATCTTGGTACAAAATATTTGAAGATAATCTGTATGTGTATGATTGTTTAACAGGCAATCCATGCTTGAAAGTTTCTCTAACTTATCATCATTTGCACATATCTGAAATATATATATATATTTGAAACATTATAATAGTTTTGAAGGTTATAATTTACAAAAGTAGTATCTATAGAAACCTATGCTTCTAATTTTCTTTTATATTTTAAATAGCAGGAATATGTGAATAAATATTATGGAGGATATTTCAGACTTAATGCCATACTAAAATATATTTTAGAGCAGTTTTAGGTTCACAGCAATATTAAGAAAGTAGTACATACACATTTCCTATATATAACCTCTGCTCACACACATGCATAGCTTCCCCCAATATCAATATCCCCCACGAGAGAAGTAAATTTTTACCACTGAAGAATGTACATTACCACCATATAGTTTAGTTCAGTCACTCAGTCGTGTCCGACTCTTTGCAACCCCATGAATCGCAGCACGCCAGGCCTCCCTGTCCATCACAATCTCCCGAAGTTCACTCAGACTCACGTCCATCGAGTCCGTGATGCCATCCAGCCATCTCATCCTCGGTCGTCCCCTTCTCCTCCTGCCCCCAATCCCTCCCAGCATCAGAGTCTTCTCCAAGGAGTCAACTCTTCGCATGAGGTGGCCAAAGTACTGGAGTTTCAGCTTTAACATCATTCCTTCCAAAGAAATCCCAGGGTTGATCTCCTTCAGAATGGACTGGTTGGATCTCCTTGCAGTCCAAGGGACTCTCAAGAGTCTTCTCCAACACCACAGTTCAAAAGCATC
>SJYX01013178.1:60403-90603 GCA_006410675.1 Oreotragus oreotragus
GGATCATCCCCATGCACCAGCCCCAAGCATCCTGCATCCTGCATCGAACACAGACTGGCGATTCGTTTCTTACATGATAGTATACATATTTCAATGCTATTTTCTCAAATCATCCCACCCTCTCCCTCTCCCTCTCCCTCAGAGTCCAAAAATCCACTCTACACATCTGTATCTCTTTTACTGTCTTGCATACAGGGTCCTCATTACCATCTTTCTGCTGCTGCTGCTGCTAAGTCACTTCAGTCGTGTCCGACTCTGTGTGACCCCATAGACGGCAGCCCACCAGGTTCCCCCGTCCCTGGGATTCTCCAGGCAAGAACACTGGAGTGGGTTGCCATTTCCTAAATTCCATACATATGTGTCAGTATACTGTATTGGTGTTTTTGTTTCTGGCTTACTTCACTCTGTATAATCGGTTCCAGTTTCATCCATCTCATTAGAACTGATTCAAATGTATTCTTTTTAATGGCTGAGTAATACTCCATTGTGTATATGTACCACGGCTTTCTTATCCATTCAAGGAAACAACTTTTAATCAGCACTTTTTTCAGCTCCCTACATTCAACTGAACAGCAACTCTTATTAGCTCTCCCTCAACCTCTACAGGGATGTTGAATCCCCTCTTCTCTCCAGTGTCACTAATGCCACTCTAGTCTATTGACCATCACTTCCTAATGAGACACTTATCATACCTTTCATACTGGCATATCCAGTACTACTGAGCTACAAGAATAATCTTGGAAAACAACTAACATAATTCACAGCACTGCTCCACCCACAACCATCTCATGTCTGCCTCAGAGTTCCATGCAAATCTAAAAACAGCCTACAAGTTCTTACATGATCACTGACCTTATCTCGGATCACTCTCCCTCATGCTCACCACTGGCTTCCTTCTGTTCTTCACATGCATCAGCTCCATCCCCACCTCAGAGCCTTTTACACTGTTGTCAAACACTCTACCACCAAATCTTCACACTATGTGGCCTCTGACTTCATTTAGAAGTCTTTCTAAGCAGCTCTTCAAGATCATTGTATGTATCTACAATAGTTCTTCCCTCCAAGTTCCACAACTATTTCCATTTCTCTCTCTAGTTTTTGTGATACCACTGCTATAGTGAAAATCATAGCAAATTTTTAAAATTTACCTGGCTTACTTTATGAAAATATGGGCTTCATGAGGGCAGGAGCTAAAGGGCCAGCATTTAGTCTGGCTATGGCACAGGCACTCAAAAACTACCTTTTCAAATTCACAATGTCAAGTATCACATTCTCTATTTAATCTTACCTACAAGTAAAAAAAAGATGGATTAAAGAATCCTAAATGTCATCAAGACCTGTGTATTCCTGAAATTTGGCTATGCTTAACCAAATCACTGTGATTTCAAGCTACTGAGACCAAATTTCTCTTTTTCTTCTTCCAGTAGAATACAGTGGCATCCCAAAATGGGACATTTTATGTTTCAGAGATTTCAACAATCTGGTAAAATCAAGAACAGTGTATTTGATGTAGAGCTGTTATTAGGTGTATCAATGTGAGAGATAAGAATAGTCGAGAATACTAGAATTCCTTTCTCTTTCTTGCTCAGATATATCTCTATTATATCAATATAATACCCATGCAAAAAAAAATGAAGCAGATGTATAAATAGAAAAGCAAAGTATGTTAGTTGACTGAACCAAGTTTAGGGAAATGATTAGAAATTAAAAAAAAATACATATATGGTGAATGAAAAATACATTGAAGAGTATAAACTATTATTGAATCTATTGACACCTATCACTACAGATAGCCCTAATATATGCAATACATAACTGAAACACTGAATCATCTGAAGGTTTTCATTCACGAAACACCTTACCATATATCTTAATGGTTGATATGTTGAAATCCAAGTACAGTACCGGTCAATAATCCAAGTTTTAAAGTAATAATATGTGGTGTAACTCCTATAAATGATTCAAATGTGCCTTTCTCTTATATTTCTATTTCTTCATCATCATCATCAGAAAGACATTTATAGCATTTACTGTATGCCAGACATGGTTTGAAGGATTCTACATATTCCAAATCACATAATTCATATAACTTTGCTAGCAGGAAATATATTACTTTCATCACTTAATCCAGGGATCAACAAATAAAGACCTGCAGGCCATATCAGGCCAGTTCTATGTTTCTTTAAATAAAGTTTTACTGGAACACATACACACTCATTCACTTACATATCATCTATGGCTGCTTTCATGCTACAATGGCAGAGCTGAGTAGTTGTAACAGAAATCATGTGCCCTGTAGAGTCAATGCCAAAAATATTTACTATCTGGCCCTTGACTGAAAAAGTTTCCCAGATCCTGGTTTAATCTGCTAAGTCAAGGCTTAGTTTAACTTTCCATGTGCTACTTTCATAAATATCTGGTTGATTGGTTTTAATAGTGTGGAATTCCCTGGTGGTTCTGATGGTAAAGCATCTGCCTGCAATGTGGGAGATCCAGGTTTGACCCCTGGGTTGGGAAGACCCCCTGGAGAAGGAAATGGCAACCCACTCCATTATCCTTGCCTGGAAAACCCCATGGATGGAGGAGCCTGGCAGGCTAAAGTTCACGGGGTCGCAAAGAGTCTGACACAACTTCACTCTCACCCAAAACAGAGTTGCAGTGAGGATTCTAAATTGCTATCAATCACTAACTTTTGGCCCTTTTACACTGATAGTTTCAAAGCTAGCCAAGCCACTTAAACATATTAAAAAAGGCACATGCTATGAAGAAAGCATTTTTTTTTCTCAGTGATAATAATCTCTAGAATAAATAATGGAGAAGGCAATGGCACCCCACTCCAGTACTCTTGCCTGGAAAATCCCATGGACGGAGGAGCCTGGTAGGCTGCAGTCCATGGGATTGCTAGAGTCGGACACGACTGAGCTACTTCACTTCACTTTTCACTTTCATGCATTGGAGAAGGAAATGGCAACCCACTCCAGTGTTCTTGCCTGGAGAATCCCAGGGAAGGGGGAGCCTGGTGGGCTGCCGTCCATGAGGTCGCACAGAGTCAGATGTGACTGAAGCAACTTAGCAGCAACAGCAGCAGCAGAGTAAATAATACATTCTTCCTGCAAAGCAGCTAGTCTCACTGGAGTCTGACTTGTACAGTAGCTAGTGTTTGTCTTTTAAATCTTTGTATCCCCAGCACTTACAGCTCATGGCATGAAGTCAGACTTCTATGAATGTGTGGCACAGATCTACCAACAAAACAGATTCTTTCATATAACTGGAAATCTTTTCTGTCCAGCTGAATCAGACTGAACAATCGATCATGTCATGATATGTTCTAGTCTATCACGACCTTATGTGTCTGCTTATAAATTTGGATTTTGAGAGAGGACTTTAGTTTTCACAAGGGAAAAATATTGATATGGCACAAGACTTGAGAAACAAAGACCAAATGCTGCTAGATGCAGCATTATACAATTACTCTCCAGTATATCTTTACATATAGTTTGCATAAAGGCATTATTCAGCATAAAATCAATCGTGTGAATCTTATAAAATTATATCCCTTGAATTAATAAAAATAAAAGCTGCTTAATAATCTGACAGTGTTTTCTAATGCTTGTAACATTTAGATATAAATTATATTTCTAAAATTGTTTCTTCAAATTTTCTTCTTGGCCTTTAGGTTTCAAAATCATCAAAAAATTAATCAGTGTTAGTTTTGTCTATCTTTTAAAAAAAAAAAAAACTCTTCATTAATTCTATTGCTGCAGGATACTGTGAGCTTTGCCAGTCTTTGCCAAGTCATTTCTAACAAATTTCATTTAGAAAAATTCCCTCAGTATATGATTGTATGATCTAGGTCAAGGAGAAAAATAAACCCAGGGGAAAAAAAATAGAAGGTTAATCAAACACTAAAAACAGTAAAACATGAAGACGTTCTAAAATCTTAATAATCAAAGTTGGGAATCTTTTTGAGGCAGTGGAAAAGGCTGAAGGATGTTGTGCATCTTTCTATTTTAGAAGTCCTAGTGAGGGGATGTGTGAGGAGAGATGGAACAAATTGCTCAATGAAAGTAATGGGGTCATCCCCTCAGCTGCCTTCAGGGATGCTGTAAATCTGGATGTTCTCCATTCTGTTTCTATTCTTTTCTCCTCCTTGTGTAGCTCCCAGCGATTGCATTTTAGAGCCCACTGTAGTTCATTACAAGGCACATTTCTCCTTGTAGACAGACGTGTTCTCCCAGTCACTCCTTATAGTGTGAGTTTTCTGTTTTTAAATGCCTGCATTTTCACCTCAAAAATCCCAGTCACGTGTCCGGGAAAAAGTTAATGCCTTTGTAACAAGAAATGGCCTGTGTTTCTGGCCCGTCCGTATTTTTACCCTTTTCTTGTGTGCTTTAGTCATGTTGAAACTGAACCATGGGTCAAACGTGCCAGCTTGTAACCACTGAGAAAGAGAGAAATAAGAAGTATAGAACAATGAAACAGGCTACCTGACCTTGCTATTATTAGTATACTGTTCTCTTCCAGAGAACCTCTTGTGAAAGTCAGACTGATCTCCTTCATTTTTTTCACTGGGATGAAACATATTGAGAGCTCTTTTGACATTCTTAGCTTATTCAGTTATATTAATATCATAAGTGGTTCTCTTGTTTTCATAAAGAAAATATTAATGTTTTCTTTTAATGAAGTGGGTTAGTTCCTAGTCTAGTTAATTCTACACTTTGAAGAAATGCTATTTTTCAACAGTGTAATTGACAGGATATCCTACAAATAGATTTACTAAATAAATTAAATATTACAATAAGGAACAATGAACTATACTTTCATACTTTATATATTATGCTGTAACATCTTAGAAAATATGGGTAATGTATACATTGAAAATGTTGTTCCTTTAGGTATACCTAGATTTTACTGTCACTATGACTTTCTCAGTCAAAAAGAACCAGATTAATAATGTTGAAGGGACTACTAAGCTAAATAAGGGACGTTGCTCATTTTGAAACATAAGCAAAGAGAAAGAAGCAATAATTATGATTATATATTCTATCCTAAAATAATTTATACATACTGAATGTCTAGATATGCCAAAAACTATTATAAGAACTTTCTTCATATTGTCTATTTAACCCTCAAAACAACCTGATAAAATATGAAATATTATTAGCCCCATTTGACAGATGAAGAGACAGAAGCAGAGAAGTTAAATAACTTGCTTAGTAACACAAAAGGAATTTTATCTTGGTCATCTTCCACCAGAATGTTTTTCAACATTACATTGATAGTTGAATTATGTTTTCTGCACTATAATAAACTGAAATACAGTGACAAGGTAATCATAGTTTAGATAAAGCAATTTGGGTTAATAGATAGCTAACAATAGTTTTCCTAGAAGATAATTCTTTTTAAAAAACACATATAAAATGGAGGAAATGGCATTTACAATGAAATACAGGATTTTTAAAATACAAATATCATAAATTACTAATAATATTTCAAATTTATAACAATGGTCTCAAACTAAGGTGGACAGCATGTATTCAGAGATTTTTAAATATATTACTACTATTTAAACAGTTGAAATCTTTTTTGCAGGAAACAATTATTATATATCATACCTGCCTGTATGATTAAGTTTTACTGTAAATTTATTTTTCTAATATAAATTTATTTATTTTAATTGGAGGTTAATTACTTTATAATATTATATTGGTTTTGCCATACATCAACATGAATCTGCCACAGGTATACACATGTTCCCCATCCTGAACCCCTCTCCCTGCTCCCTCCCCCTACCATCCCTCTGGGTCATCCCAGTGCACCAGCCCTGAGCATCCAGTATCATGTATAGAACCTGGACTGGCAATTCGTTTCATATATGATATTATACATGTTTCAATGCCATTCTCCCAAATTATCCCACCCTCTCCCTCTCCCACAGAGTCCAAAAGACTGTTCTATACACCTGTGTCTCTTTTGCTGTCTCACATACAGGGTATCATTATACTGTACATTTAAAAATGCATTTCTGTCAAAGTAATCTTGAGAAATAAGAACGAACCTGGAGCTTTCACTCTCCCTAACTTCAAACTATATTAAAAAGCTACAGTAATCAAAACAGCATGGTGGTTTAATGTAATGAATCAGAAAGTAAAATGTGAATTTATTAAGGCCAAAGTTCATTCAGTTAGTCACTCTGTATTTTTTTCAATGCAATGGAAAAGTTTTAAACACAGCAATAAAATGTTCCACTTGCAAGCTAATAACAAGCAAACAAGTGTTATGTTGCCAGCATAAAAATACACACATAGATCAATGAAACAGAACAGGTAGCCCAGAAATAAACACACACACAGATGGTCAAATAATCTATGACAAAAGAGGCAAGAATATACAATAGGGAAAAGATAGTCTCGTCAATAAATAGTATTAAGAAATACAGACAGCTACAATCAATGAAACTAGACCATCTTGTCACATCATATACAAAATAAATTCAAAATTGATTAAAGACTCATATGTAATACTTGAAACTGTAAAATTCCTAGAGGAAAACATAGGCAGTGCACATTTGAAATTGATCTTAGCACTATTTTTTTTCAGATCTGTCTCCTCCAGCAAGGGAAAGAAGAGCAAAAATAACAAATAGGACCACATCAAGCTAAAAACCTTCTACACAGTAAAGGAAACCATCAACGACACTAAAAGACAGCCTATTCTATAAGAGAAATACACTGCAAATACATCCAAATAGGGGTTGATATCCACAATATATAAAAAACTCATTCACCTCAATATAAAAAAAAATGATTTTAAAATGAGCAGAAGCCCTGAATAGGTACTCCTATACATATAGCCAAGAGACACATGGAAAAACTGTTCAACACCACTCCCCATCAAGGACATGCAAATCAAAACTATACTGAGATCTCACCATACACCTTTCAGAACGGCTATCATCGAAAAATAAGAAATAACAAGTGTCGGTGAGGATGTGAAGAAAAGAGAATCTTAGTACACTGATGGTAGAAATATAAATTGGTACAGTCACTATGGCAAAGAGTGTGGAGACGCCTTTAAAAAACTAAGCATAGAATGACCATATGCTCCAACAATTCCACTTCTGGCTGTTTAGCCCCTCCAAAACAAAAACACTAATTTTAAAAGATGCAAGTTCAACAGAACGTTATTTACAATAGCCAAGATATGGAAACATCCTTCACGTCCAATAAACAGATGAATGGAAAAAGAAGATATGTGTGTGTGTGTGTGTGTGTGTAATGGAATATTAGCCATTAAAAACAATGAAATCTTGCCATTTATGATAACATGGTTGGACCTGGAAAGTATTATGCTTAGTGAAATAAGTCAAACACTTTATGCTTTTCCTTATATGTAAACTCTAACAAAGCAAACAAACAAACAAAAAACAGAAACAGACTCACAGAGAACAAACTAGTGGTTGTCCTAAGAGAGAGGATAGATAAATGAGCAAAATAGGTGAAGGGGATTAAGAGGTACAAACTACCTGTTATAAATTAAGTCACAAGAATATAAGGTACAAAACAGGGAACAAACTCAATAAAAATTCAATAACTGTATCATAATTATAGTATAATCCATTCAAATATCAAACCACTATGTTGTACACCTGAAACTAATTTAATATTGTAAGTCAATTCTACTTCAGTTTTTAAAAGTGCACTTCTGCAGACTATAAAATGCAGAAGGAATCAAATCCACCAATAATAAGGTTCACCGTCTACCCTTCACAGAATAATTCACTCTTCTTCAAACAGAATTTGGAAAAAATGGGTAAATATTATTAGCAAAGATGACACGAAGGTCTGAGATCCTTCATTTTTAACTACTTGGTGATCTTTAATGTCTTTATTTTCTTAACTAAATCAGAGGAAAAGTTTAATTTTGAAAAAGAATAATAATCACTTAAACAGAGGCACTTTTTACCCAATAATAAGGTAACTTCCAAAGGCAAAGGGGGCAGAAAAAAGGAGAGCTATTTGTTGTAGATAAACTAAAACAATAATAAAATTAACTTCATGTCATTCTGCAATTCTGCAATTCTACATGTTAAAGTATTCCTCAAAAGAGAAAACCCTTTGTTGTTCTAAATTCTAAATAATTGCTGATGCTCTAAGTTTTAATAATCTATGTATAAGCTTCAGAATAGCACATTTTTATTATTCATTCTTGAAAAACACTGAATTCTACATGCAAGTTAACCTAGAGAAAGTGAAAGTGAAGTCGCTCAGTCATGTCTGACTCTGTCTCTTATACACATCTAGATGTGTATAAGNTAATCTATGTATAAGCTTCAGAATAGCACATTTTTATTATTCATTCTTGAAAAACACTGAATTCTACATGCAAGTTAACCTAGAGAAAGTGAAAGTGAAGTCGCTCAGTCATGTCTGACTCTGTAACCCCATGGACTGTAGCCTACCAGGCTCCTCTGTCCATGGGATTTTCCAGGCAAGAGTACTGGAGTGGGGTACCATTTCCTCCTCCAGGGAATCTTCCCAACCTAGGGATCAAACCCAGGTCTTCTGCATTGTAGGCAGACGCTTTACCGTCTGAGCCACCAGGGAAGACTGACCTACAGAACTTCCACTTAAATATTCAACTTCCAACACATACAGATTCAGCTACACAGGTTCAGTGCAAGAGTCAATTCCAAATGGCTCAGAGACGAAGTTATTGAAGCTCTCTTTGAGTGCTCTTGTTGTCTCCAAACTCTGATTATTAACTAATCTAGCTTTCAAAAGTAGATTTAAAATAAAGCACTGATCTCATTGTAATTTTGAAGACCTATCAACAAAATACAAGCGACTTTAATGCTTACACTGTATGTGGACCCTTGAATACTTTATGTGTTTTTAAAATTCTTTGATGGAGACATTTGAAAGCCCCTAGAATTTATCCCAAGGAAACAAAGAATTGCAATTCTAGACTGTATTGCAATTTCTAGAACTGGCTGTGAAGTGGGATTTCTAAAAGTGTCTGCTAAGCTTATTTTTACAGTTAAGACCTTTTCTATTTGTATATCTGTTTGTTCATGTGAAAGATTTTCAAAACTAAAATTACTTTAAAAGGCTCTTCCAACAAAGTCATTGTCAACTTTACATTATACACCATAATATTTGAAATATTGCAACAAAGTCATTGTCAACTTTACATTATACACCATAATGTTTGAAATATTGCAACAGACCAATAAGTATGTATATATTTTCTGTATATAAACACAGGAAACATATTAATGCAATTAAAAATCATTATGACTTTTCCTTGTACTGTAATATTTAATGTATTTATTCCTTTGTTGTCTTTGAATAATTATATGTAATCATTGTTTTCTTTTCTGGCTATTATTTATTATTTTCATGATTACTATTAAAATTAATGTTGTAGAGAAGAGAGTAACAAAAAATGATACACTGTGTTTGTCAAATACTCTAGACATGCCAATGCAAGATAAAAGAATCTGAGACAACTTCAGATGTGAGGACATCAAAATAACTGTTGATTTGTGTGTAATGAACAATTCATTCCCTTGATACCACCTTCTCCATGCACTGACTCCACTTCTCATTTCTCCCTTTTCAAGCATCACCAGATTTATGTGCCTTTCACTCCCAAGAACTGGTATTGCCAAGGTCACTAATGACCTCATTTTATTTAATCTCTCTGTAGCATAACACTCTCCACTTTTGATTTCCATAACACCACTCTTATCCTGAGTTTTCTCTTGACAGTTCACAATTCACCCTCCAACCCAATGAGTTTTGCCCTTTAAATATTGGGCTTCTTGGATTCTCTGCTTTGTCTCCTCTCTCTCCACACGTTACTCATGAATCAATGCATTTTTGATGGTTTTAGCTACTAATTATTTGCTGAAATGTATATATTCATCCAGATCCCTTGAACTCACCCTTCCATCCATCCCCTTCCATCCTATACCTAGGAATCACACAAGTTCTTATAGTATAACCAAAGCTAATTCATATCTTGTTCCCCAAATTATTTCTATATTCCCTAAACCAGACAACCTAAAGGGACCACAGATTCCTTTCTCTTCTTTGTCTCAATGTGTAATTGCTGATCAAATCCTGTTCATTCTTTTTCTTCTTTATGTATTCCCCACACCACCACCTCCATCCCACTGCAACTCCTTTGACCTCATCTTCTCTCACCTGAATTAACTGATATTTCCACCTCTAGTCTCAAACCCCATTAAAAGGATTTTTCACTATCAGTTTAGTTCAGTCACTCAGTTGTGCCCGACTCTTTGTGACCCCATGAACCACAGCATGACAGGCCTCCCTGTTCATCACCAACTTCCGGAGTCCACCCAAACCCATGTCCATTGAGTTGGTGATGCCATCCAACCATCTCATCCTCTGTCGTCCCCCTCTCTGCCCTCAATCTTTCCCAGCATCAGGGTCTTTTCAAATGAGTCAGCTTTCTGCATCAGGTGGCCAAAGTATTGGATTTTCAGCTTCAACATCAGTTCCTCCAATGAACACCAGGACTGGTCTCCTTTAGGATGGACTGGTTGGATCTCCTTGCAGTCCAAGGGACTCTCAAGAGTCTTCTCCAACACCACAGTTCAAAAGCATCAATTCTTTGGTGCTCAGCCTTCTTCACAGTCCAACTCTCACATCCATACATGACCACTGGAAAAACCAGAGCTTTGACTACGCGGACCTTTGTTGGCAAAGTAATGTCTTTCCTTTTTAATATGCTGTCTAGGTTGCTCATGACTTTCCTTCCAAGGAGTAAGCATGTTTTAATTTCATGGCTGCAATCACCATCTGCAGTGATTTTNAACCATAGCTTTGACTAGGCGGACCTTTGTTGGCAAAGTAATGTCTTTCCTTTTTAATATGCTGTCTAGGTTGCTCATGACTTTCCTTCCAAGGAGTAAGCATGTTTTAATTTCATGGCTGCAATCACCATCTGCAGTGATTTTGGAGCCCAGAAAAATAAAGTCAGCCACTGTTTCCCCATCTATTTGCCATGAAGTGATGGGACTGGATGCCGTGATCTTAGTTTTCTGAATGTTGAGCTTTAAGCCCACTTTTTCACTCCTGTTTCACTTTCATCAAGAGGCTCTTTAGTTCTTCACTTTCTGCCATAAGGGTGGTGTCATCTGTATATCTGAGGTTATTGATATTTCTCCCAGCAATCTTTATTTCCCTCTTGTGCTTCCTCCAGCCCACTATACTCCTAGGTTAATGTTACCAAAATTCACATCTGATTAAATTAGCTTTGTGGCTTTGGCTGCCCACCATTAACTGAAGAAAATGAGCACTCCTTAGTAAGGCACATAATCAGACCCCGATCTGACACTCTCTTGTCATACCTCTGGGAAATCCCAAAACTTTACTGTGTCAGCTTATTTTCTGAGTGATCCTCTATCTTTCATATATCTTTATCTGTATTTCTGTCTAATCCATTCCATTATCTAGTCAATGAACACCTCGCTATTCTGATCAACAGATGAAACACTACCTTCTCTTTAAACGTATTCTCATTACCACAATCAGTAAAATTAAATACTCCCACCTTACAGTTTCTGTGACTTTGAAACATATTTATATATCTCCTGTTCCTAAACTGTAAACTCCCAAAGGACAGCTACCCTATCTTAATTGTATCTATGCCTCTAGCTCCTTAATAGCATACTATTAAGTAGATTGCTCATAAATAATTCATGGATTAAAAATTATTTATGTAATAAAATTTTCTAATTTTATTTATTATTTTCCTCATCTTGGTTATCTCTATAGTCCCACCTTCACTTTCTCACCCTAATTATAAACTAACAAACAAACATTATAGCTGGCTTTACATAACAAGCATTGACTGAGAATCTGTTTTATAACAACATATTTTTCATAGGGGCACATGTGGGTGTGTGTTGGGGGCAGCTGGACACTAAAGTATAAAAAATGTGGTCCCATTTCCTTTTTAATCTTGGCCCTGTTCCTCGTGGTCTCTATATACTTATTTCATAGGCGAGATGAATATTTCAATGGAGTTAGCAAAGTCCCTTTTCAAAGATAAAATTTTAAGATGCCAGTGACACATTTCAGGACCCTTTCATGAACATGGGCCCTTCCCATGGAAACCACAGGTACTTATATTTATAATTTATTTAATGCAATAGCACTAAAGCTGCTGCAGGCACTTGGCATCATGATTTCATTTTCTTTTTTATAAAGCATCTCCCCTGTCAAATGTGAAAGCTTCAAAGACTTAGAAAACCTAGATCCATCCCTTGCCTCTGTTTTTAGCAGCAGCTATAACCTATTGACATGGAACAATAGACTGGTTCAAAATTGGGAAAGGAGTACATCAAAGCTATACTTTGGCACCTTGCTTATTTAACATATGAAGATTACATCAAAGGAAATGCCTGGCTGGATGACTCACAAGCTGGAATCAAGATTGCTGGGAGAAATATCAACAACTTCAGATATGCAAATGATACCACACTAATGGACATGGGCTTGATCACACTCTGGGAGATGGTGAAGGACAGGGAAGCTGACGTGCTACAGTCCATGGGGTCACAAAAAGTTGGACACGACTGAGTGACTGAACAACCACAACAACTCTGCATGTAAGTTAAATAAGCAGGATGACAATGTACAGCCTTTACATACTCCTTTCCCAATATGGAACCATTCCTTTGTTCCATGTCCGATTGTAACTGTTGCTTCTTGACCTGCACATAGGTTCCCCAGGAGGCAGGTAAGGTGGTCTGTTATTCCTAACCCTTTAAGAATTTTCCACAGTTTGTTGTGATCCTCACAGTCAAAGGCTTTAGCGTAATCAATGAAACAGAAGTAGATGTTTTTCTGGAATTCTCTTGCTTTTTCTATGATCCAACGGATGTTGGCAATTTGATCTCNCTGCACATAGGTTCCCCAGGAGGCAGGTAAGGTGGTCTGTTATTCCTAACCCTTTAAGAATTTTCCACAGTTTGTTGTGATCCTCACAGTCAAAGGCTTTAGCGTAATCAATGAAACAGAAGTAGATGTTTTTCTGGAATTCTCTTGCTTTTTCTATGATCCAACGGATGTTGGCAATTTGATCTCTGGTTCCTCTGCCTTTTCTAAATCAAGCTTGAACATATGGAGGTTCTCAGTTCACTTACTGCTGAAGCCTAGCTTGAAGGATTTTGAGCATTCTTTGGCATTGCCCTCTTTGGGACTGGAATCAAAATTGACCTTTCCCAGTCCTGTGGTCACTGCTGAGTTTTCCAAATTTGCTGGCATATTGAGTGAAGCACTTTTATAGCATCATATTTTAAGATTTGAAGTAGCTCAGCTGGAATTCCATTCCAAAGGTCATATGTAGTATCTGAAGGGAACAAAAGTTCCCAAATACCTCCCACTGCCATTTTAAGCAGGCGTTGCTAGCTAACCATATTCCAAGCCACCTCAGTGTGTCAGATTCAGGGAGATAGTTTTCTTAACTGGTAACAGAATTTGCACTGAGGCAATTTGTCTTCAGGACATGAGATGTGAACTGCTCAGCTATCTCCAGATTTTGTCTGAAAATCGAACAAAGATAGTGTCAAACAGTGGCTTTGACTACTGTAATCCTAGGTACAAAGCAATACAATGACAGTGTCATTTGGGGGTCCCATTTACATAACACAGATTTATAATTGATGTGGTCACCAGAGTTAATGGGCTTTTTAAGAACATCTACTTAATAACAATGAGGTACCATTTTTACAAGATTTAATGTTGGAAGAATTAATGCAACTGCTCCTTTGATGGCGACTACTGTACTGGTTTATTCTCAGGGATTCTCCAGATTTGAAACTGACATTATAAACTCAGCATTCTCAGGACTTTTCAGTAAAATTGGGGTTTCATTGAAAATGGATGGAACAGACTGTTTAGTATGCATATAACACTTTAATAAGGGAGGAATCTGTATCAAGATTCAGATAATGGTCAACTTCGGAAGCACTTCAATAACTTGTGTTGACATTCAGATGCTAGAAATGATTGTTAACACATGGCCATAACAGATATAGCGACGCTATACACTCGTAACCTTCTTTTTTTGCAAAGTAAGTATATGCAGTTGAGGAGTTAATAAGTACCATTTCCCTCAGCCCCCTCACGATGACACATGACAAAATGAGACTCAGTGGTACAGACACAATAAAACAAAGCACCGACATGTTCATCCTAAATAGCAGGGTGTCAAGACTCTTCCTAGGCAAGTGTGAGTTGTTAACTCAAGCCTGCGTTACACAATTGCATAATAGGGTCTAGTAGCCTGTGAAAGTGTTTTCCGACGTCTCAGCATCACAGGAGACCTGACAAAGAGTCACTCTGTCGTCTTGATTTGCCAATAGGGTAAACAAACCTCCTTTGACTGGCAGATGCAGGAGAAACTATACTTTCCAATACTAGCTGGCTGAGTTTAAATGGAAGGGAAGTAAATACTAGGTTCAACAAAATAAATTAAGGGAATATTCAAGTTTATCTAAGAGCTTCCTGAAAAACAATAGAGGTATATAAGTCTATGATGAAATATCAAACTTTAAAACTTGAGACCAAATATGTATAAAAGGGCTAAATATATCATTTGAAAGAAGCTTTTTTTTTTTTTTTTTTAATGTGGTAATGCATGTTATCCTTCTGGAGAGTGAATGAAGTCACTCAGTCATGTCCAACTCTTTGCGACCCCATGGACTATAGCCTACCAGGCTCCTCCATCCATGGGATTTTCCAGACAAGAGTACTGGAGTGGGGTGCCATTTCTTTCTCCAGCACGTCATCCTTCTGGAGAAACAGACACAAAAAAGAGATTTAACAAGCATAAGAATTGTTGGGGTGTAGTGGATGGCCGACTGCCTGTGAAAGAAAACAGCATGAGGCTGGGGGGAGGTTGCAAGAGCTATCCCATGATTACACCTGTGTGACCTCTTAGGTGATGGAATTCCAGTTGAGCTATTTCAATTCCTGAAAGATGATGCTGTGAAAGTGCTGCACTCAATATGCCAGCAAATTTGGAAAACTCAGCAGTGGCCACAGGACTGGAAAAGGTCAGTTTTCATTTCAGTCCCTAAGAAAGGCAATGCCAAAGAATGCTCAGACTAATGCACAATTACACTCATCTCACACGTTAATAAAGTAATGCTCAAAATTCTTCAAACCAGGGTTCAACAATATGTGAACCATGAACTTCCAGATGTTCAAGCTGGTTTTAGAAAAGGCAGAGGAAAAAAAAAAGAAAAGGCAGAGGAACCAGAGATCAAATTGCCAACATACACTGGATCATCAAAAAGGCAAGATAGTTCTAGAAAAACATCTATTTCTGATTTATTGACTATGCCAAAGCCTTTGACTGTGTGGATCACAATAAACTGTGGAAAATTCTGAAGGGGATGGGATGCCAGACCACCTGACCTGCCTCTTGAGAAATCTGTATGCAGGTCAGGAAGCAACAGTTAGAACTGGACATGAAACAAAAAACTGGTTCCAAATCGGGAAAGGAGTATGTCAAGTCTGTATATTGTGTGGGACGAATAAATTGAATGTATGTCTCATGTAGTACTCTTTGTGACCCGATCTCCTTCGTGTTCGACCTTAGTTCTAACGGTCCTCTTTATAGTTATTTGAGTCTATACGTCTACTGTGGTTGGAATACCGTCTTTCACTTTTTCTTGATTTGTGGCTCTTGACGAAAGTGAAAGAGGAGAGTGACAAAGTTGGCTAAAAGCTCAACATTCAGAAAACGAAGATCATGGCATCCGGTCCCATCACTTCATGGGAAATAGATGGGGAAACAGTGGAAATAGTGGCAGATTTTATTTTGGGGGGCTCCAAAATCACTGCAGATGGTGACTGCAGCCATGAAATTAAAAGATGCTTACTCCTTGGAAGAAAAGTTATGACCATCCTAGACAGCATGTTAAAAAGCAGAGACATTACTTTGCCAGCAAAGGTCCGTCTAGTTAAGGTTATGGTTTTTCCAGTAGTCATGTATGGATGTGAGATTTGAACTATAAAGAAAGTTGAGTGCCAAAGAATTGATGCTTTTGAACTGTGGTGTTGGAGAAGAATCTTGAAAATCCCTTGGACTGCAAGGAGATCCAACCAGTCCATCCTAAAGGAAAGCAGTCCTGAATATTCATTGGGAGGACAGATGCTGAAGCTGAAGCTCCAACTCTTTGGCCACCTCATGCGAAGAACTGACTCATTTGGAAAGACCCTGAGGCTGGGAAAGATTGAAGGTGGGAGGAGAAGGGGACGACAGAGGATGAGATGGTTGGATGGCATCACTGACTCAATGGACATGAGTTTGAGTAAACTCCAGGAGTTGGTGACGGACAGGGAGGCCTGGCGTGCTGCAGTCCATGGAGTCGCAAAGAGTCGGACATGACTGAGCAACTGAACTGAATTGACCTCTTAGAAGGAGACAGGACAAGGCGGCAGAAAGGAAGACAAACTTGTACTGCCATGCAATCTAAGAAAGTTTTGGCCAAGCTGACTGGGGAATCTTTGAGCCAAAGTCACCATCAGAGGAAATGCACATCTTGCAGGAGTGGACCTGCCTTAGTATCCAGGCTGCATTCAGTCCCTGGGTAGGATGCACTCTTGGAAATGGTGGCCTCAGGAGCAAAGCCATGGCAGACAGTGCAGTGTCTGGAGCCAGCATTTAACTGCACCCTCCAAAGTGGAAACCGTGAGAGAGCATTTCCGTGACCATCACCTTCATTTACTATGCCTTCATGAGGCTAACTATTTTAATAAAAATTTGAGCTTCGGCTATAGTAAACCAACAGGAGTGATTTTATTTCACACTCACAAAATCAATTACTTTTACTGATAAATGAAAATTACTGTAGAAAGCTCAACTAGGATAAACAAAAGATTTCAAATGACCATAAAAAGAGAAAATCATTATCATTAATCAGTCCTTTCAAATGTATTCCTTGTTTGCTTACGTTAACATATATGCACACAATACTTTTGAGATCTTTGTCTGATAAAAAAGCAATGGCATCAATTGAATAAATCCAGTAGAGCACATCAGTGACACTGCTCAGATAATCAAAATAAAGTTTCAAAGGACATGGGACAAAGGTTAACAGAAATGTATAGAATTAACCTGTGGGATTTAAAATATGCATGTCACTATGCTCTGAGTTTTACAACAAGGGACAAAGGTAAGCAAGAAAGATACCTCCACACTAACCTAAGTGTAACAGGGGAACTGCCCATTTTGCTGTGATATTACAAGCTGTCAAGGGTCTGGCTAAAATTGATGGCATCAGTGGATTCTGATAGAAACCTGAATAGATGGGCTGCTTGTATGAAAAACTGCTTATCTGGGACATTCTTTTTCCTGAGGACATTCTTTTTCCTGAGTGCATAGAAAGTAGCTTCCACAATCCTAAGGGGAGTTGAGTGACAGGCTCTACTGTTGATACTGAGAGTTTAGGGCTTTCAAATATACTTGCTCACATGCTTTTCTTCCTTCTGAAATTCTGTATGTTTTCTATGAAATCCAGAAATCTGGGCCAATGACTTTTTAAAAAATATTTTATGTTTTTTTTTTAAATTAGAGGATAATTACCTTACATTATATTGTGATGGTTTTTGCCATACATCAATATGAGCGAATAGCATTGAAACATATACACCACCATGTGTAATGCTGATAGCCAGTGGAAGTTTAATGTATGAAACAGGGAACCCAAATCCAGCGGGCCAATTAATTTTTAAGGGGCCTCTCTGATGTCCTAGTGCCAAACGTATGCTGTGTGGAAGCACTGTCTTCCATGAACGACCATGTGAAGGTGATTCAGTACAAAAAATAGTGGAAATAGAAGACTTACTCCCAATCTTTCTGAATCATCTTTGGAAAAGATATCTGTCCCAAATAAAAGGAAGAGATTACATTACATACATTTTCAAACAGCTCCTCAAAGCCCTAGAAATTTCCCAGTATATCTCATGGGACCATTCTGGAAAGAAAGAAAAACTGAGATTGTGGGACAGTGCCATTTGTTATCTTATATTTGTGTTTCAAGAAAGATCTCATCTAAAGAAAAATTTTGAAGACTGAAAATATCCACATTATGTGATTTCTAAAGTCTTCGCAGCAATACAGCTGCAATCTTCTGATTAAAAATTTTAGTGGGATATTTGACACAGAGTGGGGTGAGGTTACCCTAAAAAATTATTTTTCTACACCTTTAAGTTGTTAAGTGTGCTCAAAAAGCAGCTGTTGGTTAACAATATTATCTAATTTACATCTTGTCTATCATTACATAATATGAAAGCCAAAAAAAAAAAAAATGGCCCCACAAAAGACATCTCCACTCTAATCGTTGAAACTGGTGAATTTTATCTTATGTGGAATAAAAGAATCTTTGCGTATGTGATAAAGTTAACAAACTTGAGATGAGGAGATGAACCTAGATTATCCAGGTAGGCCCAAAAGGCAATGACATGTATACATGTAAGAGGGAAGAACTGGGAGATCTGACACAGAGAGGAGATGGTGCGTGCAACAGGAAGAGATTTGAAGTGCTGGCGTTGAAATTAAAGTGATATGTATGGCCACAAGTCAAGGAATGCCAACAGTCACCAGAAGCTGGAAGAGGTAAGGGATAACCCCTTGCAGCCTCTGGAGAAAGCATGACCCTGATGACACTTTGATTTCATCCCAGTGATACTGATTTCAATCTTCTGGCCTCAGAAACTGTGAGACAATGTATTTCTGTCATTTTAAGCCACCAAGTTTGTGGTAATTTGTTACAGCAGCCAAAGGAACCTCATACACAGGAAGAAGACTTTTAGAGCACTCAATGAATTTTCATAGTAAATTAAATCAGCAGCACCAGTCACCCCTGTTCTAGTCACTAACTCCCCCAACAGTAATCACTACCTTGACTTCTAACACCGAAGAGATTCATCTTCCCTTTTTTTTTGTACTTTACCTAAATGGAATCATACAATATATACTCTTTTAGATCTGTCTGTGTTTGCTTAACATTTTACTCCTGGCATTCTCCTATGCTGCTGCACATAGTAATAGACTATTTAGTCATGAGACCACTCTGGAAAGAAGGAAAAACTGAGACTGTGGGGCAGTGCTGTTCGCTGTTTTAAATCTGTGCCCCACAAAAGTATTTCACAGAGTATTTATCTATTTTTGGATATTTGCATTATTTCTAGTTTTAATCTATTATAAATGGCATAGCTATGAATATTTGGAGGCAGTGAGTGCCTGGGTTGAAACTGCTGGACCATTGGGTATGTATATTTAGAACAAAGGATTTTATAAGAATAAAAGTACAATTTCAAAGTCACTCTCATTTCATTATGCAGATATTACTCAACTACATTTCTA
Source organism: Oreotragus oreotragus (assembly GCA_006410675.1). Lineage (NCBI taxonomy): Eukaryota > Metazoa > Chordata > Mammalia > Artiodactyla > Bovidae > Oreotragus > Oreotragus oreotragus. The sequence continues at coordinate 79,820 of SJYX01013178.1, forward strand.
TTTTTGACCTTAAAATAGTAGATGAATTGTGAGCCACCTAAGTCTTCTGATTAGATGCACTTAGGAAAACTGGATAAACTCTGAAGTAAGAGTCTTATGTTTAACTGGTATTTTTCAAGGTCACCTTAATGTAATAAAACATCTTTAAAAATTATAATTAATTTTAAAAGCTCAGATTTGGTACCTGGCACTTTAGAAATTTTCTTTCATATAATTTGGTAGGAGGAAGAACATTAGACCTACAGAATTCTTAGTAAAGTTGATATGTTACCCTAGAGGAGCATGGAACACATCTTGATAATCTTGCAACTTCTCATATAATCCAGAAGGATGTAAAACTACAGTGAAGTACATGTTCTCAGACTTGAATGGAGGCAAAAAGATGAAAATATAATTAAGCCAATTGTGTTTCTTTGAGACATTTCCAACATTTCCAGCCAGCAGAACAATGGTGATTTTTTTTTCCTTTTTCAGCAGAAATAGATTCTTTTCAACCATTCTACTTTGAATATATTTGTGGGTTTTTTTGAATTGCCTTTTTCTCCTCCTCCCTAGGATAGTAATGCTCTGAGCTCTATATAGGTGTGCATAAAAGATTTTACAAAACACAAAATGTTAAAATTACAGTTAAAACAGCTAGCTGTTAGAGGAGAATACTATCAGCTTGGGACTGAAAGAATCTGAGGTCTTAAGGTTTACAGACTCAAAATGAAAGCACGGATATAACACCTAGTTGTGAAAATTAGGTCACATTCACAGAACCATTTGACTGCTCATTTTGCATCTGAAAGTGCAATACTTGAGGAAATATGACTATTTTAATGGCAGTTACAGAAACAAGGCCTGATGCCCTGAAAATAGTCTCTTTTCCTTGCTGTCTTTGTCCTTGTATATAGTTTAGATTGAGTTGGAATTTTGGTCTTCATCCTACACCTTACTTCTCATCCAGCAGTAATCCCTAACTCAAAACTAATTTGTAAAGGTCAAACTAAAATCTGGAAGCATCCTAAGAACCCATGAATAGTTAAAAGGCTACACAGCTTCTGGTTAAGCACACTGGATTCCTTTTAATAACAGATTCAGTAAAGAGAAAAATAAAATAGATGCATCTTTTCAGCAAGAAAATCCAAGTAAAAAGAGAACCTATTGATTGCTTTCTCCACTATAAAAGTACACAGTTGAGAAAAGACTATAACTACTTCCCAAGTATTTAAAGTGTATGAGAAACAATTCACTCAGTCAACCAACATTTAGTAAGGATGGCACTCTTCGAGGCACTAGGGATAGTGAATAGAACAAACAATAACCTCCCCCATGAACCTGACATTTTAAGTGAAGGGAAAAAATAAATAAATAAACTGTGTGTTGTATAACCACTATGGGGAGGTAGTCTGAAAACTGAAACAGGTTGCATGAGAAGGCCTCACTACACCGTGATATATGAACAAAGATATGAAGGAGGTGACAGAGTCAGGGAAGTTGGAGGAAGAGGGTGAACTAGGAGGCTAGCTGGGTGAAAAGCATCCAAGACTAAGACAAAAACCAGTCTAGCACTTTGGGGAGGAACAGTATCTCCTGTTACTGTTATTACAGGGGCGCCTTGTGTCCAGTGTGGAGCAAGAAAGAGGGAAGCACTAAGAGACAAACAGCAACAATGAAGAGTCAGATGACTGCAAAGAACCTTGTGAGCAACTGTAGGAACTTAGGATTTTATTCTTAGAGAGATGAGAGGCCATTATAAATAGATGCTGAACAGCAGAAAATATAGCACAACTTGTGTCTCAAGATATCACACTGGTTGCTCTGTTGAGAAAAAACTGAAAGGGAACAACAGTGAAAGCAGAGAGAATAGCAGACTATTAAAATAAGATAACACAGGCGAGAAAGGAGGGGGCTTGGATCAAAATGTAAATGTGCTGAGAAGAGGTCAAATTCTGGAAGTATTTTCAAGGCAAAAGTGATACAATTTGTTGACGGGTTGGAGCATAGAAGATACAAGAGTCCAAAGGAGTTCAAAATTTTGGCTTGAAGACCTAGAAGTATTAAGGTACCAGGAAGGAAGTTTGGGGAGGGTGGAATATGGGAGGGAAGGAAAGGAATTTCCATGGGGTTGGCCAAGTGTGATATGATTATTTAGAACAAAGGTAAAAATGAGAACTATAAAGATGGGTATGTGAGTCTGGAGTTTAGGGGAGAGTTCCAGGGTTGTGATGAAAATTTATGAATTATCAGCATGAAGATGGTATTTAAAGCTATGATATTAGAAGAGATCTCCATGACTGAATATACACAGACAAGATGTCCAAGGCCTCAGTTCTGGGGTTCTCAGGGGATTAAGAGCATGGATTTTATCTGGAACTCATAACAAGAAGCATTCCAGATAGTCACAAAGTGATTCTGGATAAAATGATTCCGTAAAATATTGCAAGGTAAAACCATAAAATCAGTGGTGATTTTAACTAGATGCTTTCTAAAATTCCTTCCAAACACTGTTTGATTTTTGTGAGTAGAAATGAAATCTTCCTTTATCCTAGTAAAATTCTAATATATAAATATTTGATATCAGTATGTATAAGTATGACTTATTTATACCTCTTATATGAAGATCAGTCTTTTATGATTCAGATAATATCCTATAGTTAAAAAAAATACTGCTTGGATTTGAAATTTAAGCATCTGGTGGATGTTTCAAAGAGTTGCCATTAGATTCATGAGGATCAGTGATTTCAATATAAACAGAATATATAAACACCACACTAAAGAAGATATACAGAAGGCAAATAAGCACATGAAAGGTTGCTTCACATTGTATGTTATGTGGTAATGCAAATTAAAACAAACAGACACAAGTATACACCTATTCAGTTCAGTTCAGTTCAGTTGCTCAGCTGTGTCCGACTCCTTGCGACCCCATGAACTGCAGCACGCCAGGCCTCCCTGTCCATCACCATCTCCTGGAGTTCACTTAGACTCACGTCCATCGAGTCCGTGATGCCATCCAGCCATCTCATCCTCTGTCGTCCCCTTCTCCTCCTGCCCCCAATCCCTCCCAGCATCAGAGTCTTTTCCAATGAGTCAACTCTTTGCACAAGGTGGCCAAAGTACTGGAGTTTCAGCTTCAGCATCATTCCCTCCAAAGAAATCCCAGGGCTGATCTCCTTCAGAATGGACTGGATGGATCTCCTTGCAGTCCAAGGGACTCTCAAGAGTCCTCCAATATCACAGTTAAAAAACACACCATCCTCTTAATTTTGTTGTAAACCTAAAATTGCTCTTCAAAAAAAATGTTTTAAGAAATAAAATATTTTAAGATGTTTTAAAACATAAAATGTTTTAGGAAATAAAATATTAATTAGACCAAGATTACCCCATGTTTTCTTGTTAAAGTCCTGAGTTGATTTTACCAAGAGACATAAAGATATACTGAATAGTCTTTCTTTAATCTGATACAGCTAGATTAAGTAATGTGAAAAGAGATTTTATAAGACTGACAATTTTGATAAATGTTTACTTGTTTAGTAGAACTAAAATTAAAGTCACTTGTGTGGAAAATATTTAAAAATCGAGACTATGAGAAAATCTAACAGCATTTCATGCTATACATATCAATTTCAATATGATGCCTTCAGTTTAGACTACACATATCTTCTGTGTGAACATCTCCTAACCTCTAGAAACCCTGGAGGAAAATGCTTAATACATAAGATCCCATATTTTTCCTCCTAGCTGGACTCTGGTTCTTTACCTTTAGAATGTGCTTATAACATTAAATATAATACTTTTTACCGCTATTTTCACCTTGTACATCTTTAGAATTAAATTCACCAGGCATGACTTCTGTAAGGCTGGAAGATTTCCACTGTCATGTACACATCAACAGAACATCTTTTCTATCCTTTCTTAACACTCACTTTCAAAATTATTCAATTTATGTAACTTAAAATGAGAATCAAAGCTTTAAAAACTGTGTTATTAAGAGCTAACACTCGAATGCAACTAAACTGTGCATGATGCTATAAGACAATTTCATTAAGAACTGCACCTCTCTTTTCTCAAGGAAATACTGTTTGTCAAGCAACATGTTCTTTCCTCACTGTAGCCCATTTAAGCCACAATTTCAAACGTAAAAACATTTAATCCTCAAAGTTTAAGTAGTCTATGAGAAGTAAATTACTTACAGAGAAAATACTTTTTTAATTAAAGGTTCTTCCTCATGAGAATTAAAGACTCAAGTCTATCGAAGCCCATTAATCCCCCATCTTCTTGGAGGAATTTGAACAAAACAAAGGTAAGTGACCACATCTTAAACTGAGATGTGAATACCCACAACAGCTAACCCAGACCCCAAGTGAGCCTAGCAAAGCCTGGTTGGTTTACTGGTCTAGAAAGCCTGTCAGCTGCTGAGCTATTGGCTGAGTTGGGCCTCTCTTCTCCTGGTAATGGCAGGGTTCTAAGAGAACAACCGGAAACAACCAAGTCTCTTGAGGCCTAAGTTTAGAAAAGGCACTGTCAAATTTACCACAGTCTGCTCCTCCAAGCAAATCACAAACCAGACCTCAACTTATAAGGTAGGAAAGTAAAATTTACCTCTTGAAGTGAGAAAACACAAAGACATCACAAATGGGTGCAGATGGGGTTTTACTAAGGCTGGACTAAGAAGGGACCTGTTAAAGAGTCAGAGTCACAGGGGTAGGCAAGAGATTAACAGTGGAGCCTGGAGACCAGCTAAGAGGCTACTGCAACAATCCAGCGGAGAAATCAAACCACTGATTTTCAAGTGGCAAACTCCCAATACACACTGCCTTATGAAAATTTCATCCTCATGAGCAAGCATCTGAAACTCAAATAAGGTATGCATAACCAACTCATTCTCTGAATGCCCTTTATTTTCATGTTCTAATCCCTTTGATCTTCCCAACAATCAAAGTTTAGTTTTTTTCACAAGACAAAGGTATGGAACAAAAAAAATTAACTAAGTAAAATTTGAATCTGTAGCATTCCCATAATTAATACTCAATTTATGTAACATGCTTTTTAAATTCCAAAGATACATACAAGTTTGAGGTACTGTCATTGTTTTTTAGAAAATCCAAAGATTCAAGTTATAAAAATATCCACAATAAATGATTCACTAAACAACAAAACTAGTGACAAGGAAATTGGGAAATAACAATTTTCCAATAGAAATAACAATAGAAACATAACAATCTGTTCATACTTATGCAAGCTATAAACTTGACAGCTAACATACAGAGCAGCCGCATGCTTTATGGTACTTGAACCATTTACAGCATTTTTTTTTATAGATTCACCTATCTTTTACTTTCAGTTTACTAATTATATAAGAAAATGATCTCCAGACCCAGAGCCTTGAAGTTTGACAGGAAAACGTGGAAATTCTAATTTTATCCATAAATATATGCCTTAGAATTATTCAAGCTGAAGAAAAGATGGTAAATGAAAAGCACTATAACTTGCTTACCTTTCTTCTTCTTCCTGTTTAGGCACTAAATTGTGTCTGAATCTTTGTGACTCCATGAAGTATATACCTGCCATGCTTTTCTGCCATGGGATTTCCCAGGCAGGAATAGTGGAGTGGGTTACCATTTGCCTTTTTTGTAACCCACATCTTTATCATTTCAACCTTTCCTGACTGCAATTCAGAACCAGCCTTGAGAGGTCATCAAGATCACAGCAGAATCTTTACAGAATCACACTTATACTATATGAAGCAAAAAGAAAAAGAGCCCTATTTTTAAAGTTCAGTAGAACAAAATTCTCTAATTTGCCTTCAACTTCATCCCATTAATTCTCATTATCACCAAGAGACTGGACTTAACACATTTTCTGTCATTTCATACTTCTAAGGTTTTACTACATGAGTGAAAGACATAAACTTTACCATGCGCCAAATTTAATCCACGATTTCATTCTCTCAAAAAATATTTCATGTGTTCCAAAGAAAAGTTCAATATGTATGGATTAAAAGAAATGTGATGATTATGAGACAAGAGAATGGAATATTACCTGATTATCTGCCATGCATTAGACTGTTTGGGGGGTGTGTTTTCTTTTCTCATAGAAACCACAGGAAGTTCAACAGTTCAGTAATTTGCCCAACGTCATAGTTAATATGTAGCAGAGACTAGACTACAGCACCCACTACCCAACGTAATGACTATACTTTTTCCACTGTACCACATTTTTTAAAGCATGTCAGACAGCTCATTAAAAAAAGGTAATAAAAAGAATTTTTACAGAACTCTTAAAACTATTTTTCACATTCACACCATAACATATCCAACAGCTCTGATTACTTCAGTTCTAGGCTCCACATTTGCCAGGCCCCTCAAAAATGTAACATATTTATCCTTGAAATGCAAAAATAGTAAAGTATACAAAATTTCAAATTATTCCAAATTACGGCTTGAGAAGCTTTAAAATCTTTCTAATTATTGATAAGTATCATGGGAGCAGTGGCGAAATGAAGTAAGCCATTAAGGGTATACCATCAGTTGAGAAACATTTGAGAAATGGGATCACTATATTTCTCCCCAGATTATCCACTTTTGGCTCCTACAGCCACTGCAGCTCACTGATATGTTTAGAACTTTAAATTTAGGCATCTGATTACTATACCACTGTTGTTGTTGTTCATTCACTAAGTCGTGTTGACTCTCTGCAACTCCCTGGACTGCAGCACACTAGGCTTCCCTGTCCTTCACCATCTCCCAGAGTGTTATCAAACTCATGTCCATCAAGTCAGTGATGCCATCCAACCATCTCAACCTCTCTCACCCCCTTCTCCTCCTGCCCTCAATCTTTCCCAGCATCAGGGTCTTTTCCAATGAGTCAGCTCTTCATATCAGGTGGCCAAAGTATTGGAGCTTCAGCTTTATCATCAGGCCTTCCATTGAATATTCAGGGTTGATCTCCTACAGGACGGACTGATTTGATCTTGCTGTCCAAGGGACTTCCAAGAGTCTTCTCCAGCCCCACAGTTCAAAAGCAGTCAGCCTTCTTTATCATCCAACTCTCACATCCATACACGACTACCAGAAAACTGTACCTTTGACTAAACAGACGTTTGTCAGCAAAATGACGTCTCTGCTTTTTAATGTGCTATCTAGGTTTGTCATAGCTTTTCTTCCAAAGAACAAGTGTCTTAATTTCATGGCTGCAGTCACCATCTGCAGTGATTTTGGAGCCCAAGAAAATAAAGTCTGTCACTGTTTCCATTGTTACTCCATCTATTTGCCATGAAGTGATAGGACCAGATTCCATGATCTTCATTTTTAGGAATGCTGAGTTTTAAGCCAGCTTTTTCACTCTCCTCTTTCATGTTCATCAAGAGGCTCTTTAGTTCCTTTTCGCTTTTTGCCACTAGAGTGGTATCATCTGCATATCTGACATTGTTGATATTTCTCCAGGCAATCTTCATTTCAACTTGTGACTCATCCAGTGTGGCATTTTGCATGATGTACTCTGCACAGAAGTTAAATAAGCAGAGTGACAATATACAGCCTTGATGTGCTCCTTTCCCAGTTTTGAACCGTTCTGTTGTTCCATGTCTGGTTCTAACTGCTGCTTCTTCACCTGCATACAGGTTTCTCAGTAGGCAGGTAAGATGGTCTGGTATTCCTGTCTCCTTAAGAATTTTCCACAGTTTGTTGTGATCCACACAGTCAAAGGCTTTAGCACAGTCAATGAAGCAGAAGTATATNCTGTTGTTCCATGTCTGGTTCTAACTGCTGCTTCTTCACCTGCATACAGGTTTCTCAGTAGGCAGGTAAGATGGTCTGGTATTCCTGTCTCCTTAAGAATTTTCCACAGTTTGTTGTGATCCACACAGTCAAAGGCTTTAGCACAGTCAATGAAGCAGAAGTATATGTTTTTCTGGAATTCTCTTGCTTTCTCTATGAATCAACGGATGTTGGCAATTTGACCTCTGGTTACTTTGCCTTTCCTAAATCCAGCCTGTACATCTGTTAGGTTCTCAATTCACATACTGTTGAAACCTAGCTTGGAGGATTTTGAGCATAAATTTGCTAGCATGTGAAATGAGTGCAACTGTACAGTAGTTTGAACATTTTTTGGTATTTTCCTTCTTTGGGATTGGAATGAAAATTGACCTTACAATGTATTTTATTTCCATATTTACAATCATCTCTACTAAAATATGTAGTCAAATCTCAAAGTGCCTAAAGTCAAAAAAATACAAATATTTAGCAATGCTTTTAACTCTTAGGTAATCTATAAGCAAACTACACAGAAACCAATACCACACTTGGCCTTTTCCATGTCCTAGAAAAAAATGTGCTTTATCTGATATGTTTCAGACTAAAACTTGCCAGATTTTATTAAATATTTTCCAAAAATCACTCCCCAAGCAAATATGATGTATACAAAAAAGTGGAGAAACATGGTTTAGATGATGACTGTCAATTTAATTGTCTTTTTTTTTCCTTTTTAATTTAGACTATAAATGAGAAGATTGTGAGCATAAGGCTTTTCTCTGTTTATTTTAGGCAGAATATTCTTAGTAATACTCTACAAAGATAAAAATATCTATTGTTTTACCTTGTTTTTCTTCTACTAACTTTATTTTTACACTAAAAAGCTTTTGCTATTATCTTTAAAATGTTTCTGTGTACTTCCTAACTTTAAATCTGTAATACACAATTCTTGGTGATCAGTTTAGTCTATGAGTTGGATTTTTTCTTCTGTCAACTGTCCTATTAAGTTATGCATTTTGGTATAGTACTTACAAGAAGTCCTCAATCTGCTACTTATAAAAGAGTTTGTAGGGAACATAATAAGTATAAATGTATCTACTGGTAGACTATTGGAATATTAAGTATTGCATACTTTGCTACAATAAAAATTGGAAAAGACATTTTCAAAAGATTTATAGCTTCTCTTCAAGCTTAGGTATTAGAATATTCAAACATCACATTTTGACAAACATTTACAATATTTTTTTCATATTATATTGAAAATTATTTTCCTCTGAAATCATCTTCTCACATTCAAGATTTAATAGTAAATATATGTAATACTATACTGAAGTAAATTTGTTCAGAAACAGAACTACTGCACAAGAATACATATAAAACACACCTCCACTGGAAATTTGATTCTCTGCCTGTTGCCATTTGGGTCACATAACCTAAGGTTTCTCAGTAGCTCCTGTTACTACTGTATCTGTCTCATTCTAGCTTCCCAATGGAGTCACCACTGGGACTAAAACCACTGGATGCTACAAAATGGAAAAAAGAGATAAAGTCCAGTAATACAGCATCTAATATTTAGAGAATTAATAAACAAGCATTTCTTTATAATAAAGCAGATTAAATTCATTGTTTCCCCACATATAAAAATAAAATCTCTAAACAGGATTTTTTTTAATCCTTTAAAAGTTTTAGTGTTGAAAAAATGTGTTTATTGGTAAAATATGAATATGGGCTATATCAAATTAATGTATTGTTTCACTGTCAATTTCCTGGGTTTGATAATGTATGACAGTTATATAAAACGTTATCATCAGAGGTAAGTAAGTAAAGTGCATAGGGGAAATCACAGTATTTTTGGCAACTTGTGTAGTTACAGCATTATTTCAATATAATAAGTTTAAATACTTGCTTTGTGAAATTTACTACTCTATAACGTTACGTTCAGATTTTTTATTAGTTTAGAATTCTACAACCATAAGTCATTTTCAGCTAATACATAATCAGAGCTTCAATACCCAATACCATCATCAGAGGTAAGTAAGTAAAGTGCATAGGGGAAATCACAGTATTTTTGGCAACTTGTGTAGTTACAGCATTATTTCAATATAATAAGTTTAAATACTTGCTTTGTGAAATTTACTACTCTATAACGTTACGTTCAGATTTTTTATTAGTTTAGAATTCTACAACCATAAGTCATTTTCAGCTAATACATAATCAGAGCTTCAATACCCAATACCATTTTGGTATATAGGATGTAACACTTAACTTGTGCTATTTTTTTCTCTTCTCTCAAAGCAACTTTCATGAGCACATATTTCAGTTTTAAACTCTACTATATTTTCTAAAATGCCCTTTTCTTTAGTGGATCTTTTCATATATTTACTCAATGAAAGTGTAAATGATGTCATAATTTCTTCTTCATATTTTCCCAAAAAGTTAATTTCCTCAAGCTGTCAAGTGAAACATCTTCAACAAGAATTTCCTTCTGTAGACAAGTCACTGGAGTATGCAACCTAAAAATAAAATATTCCCCATAGAGTAATTATAAATAAATATATACTAACACAATATTTGCCAGCTATTTGTCATCATCATTACATAGCAGTCCCGTCTCAACTTGACATTTAGATGTGGCTTGAGCTCTCACTGTCAACATGGACTTGCTCAGTATCTTAAACACTAACTGTTCATAAAAAAAAGTTTATACAGAATTTGGTATTTTCTATAATTAAAAATAACTATTGTTCTAGAATATTATTTCATTATTGTGCCTGATTATTTACAAGTTGCTTTACTATCTTGGATAACAGTTCATAGTAATATTTTAAGTCCATCTTAAAACAAATAAAATGCATGTCATTAATTTTTAATAATTAAGATAATATATAATACTCTAAAGATAAAATATATGGGTATATTTATTTTACTTCTAAGCATTTTTCACTTAGATTCTGCCTAGGGCTGTCTAGCATTTGTGTTAACATATAAGAAGATTAAATTTTAGAAATACTATTGAAAGTCAATAAAATATTTCATTCATGACCTAAA
>SJYX01013178.1:90641-117497 GCA_006410675.1 Oreotragus oreotragus
AGCTTCTCTTCAAGCTTAGGTATTAGAATATTCAAACATCACATTTTGACAAACATTTACAATATTTTTTTCATATTATATTGAAAATTATTTTCCTCTGAAATCATCTTCTCACATTCAAGATTTAATAGTAAATATATGTAATACTATACTGAAGTAAATTTGTTCAGAAACAGAACTACTGCACAAGAATACATATAAAACACACCTCCACTGGAAATTTGATTCTCTGCCTGTTGCCATTTGGGTCACATAACCTGACTCTTTGTGATCCCACAGACTGTAGCCCACCAGGCTCCTCTGTCCATGGGATTCTCCAGGCAAGAATACTGGACTGAATTGCCATTCCCTTCTCCAGAGTACCTTCCAGACCCAGGGATCGAACCTGGGTCTCCTGCTTCGCCGGCAGATTCTTTACCATTTGAGATACAAGGAAGACCTTCTAAACTTTAAGCACATATAAAAACTACAACTAGTCACATAAAATACAGTAAGAAAGAAGTAACCTTGATTCATTTTTCTTACCTTTACAACCAAAGGGGTAATTTGGTTTATTTCAAATCTACTGTTTAGATGTAGGACTGTGTGGTACTACAGGAATTGGAAGCATGCATTCCATCTGAAACAAGTGCTAATGGTTTGAAACTTCTAACAGTTGACTCTCAGAATGAACAGGTATAGCTGAGTGTGGTACCTGTCTAACTGGGAGTTCTCCTAATAAACTTCTGAGTAGAATTCAGTGTTCATTTGAGCATATAAATAATACATATGTGTTTATTTGAAGCTTACGTATATTATTGAACACCAATCACAAATACAGCAATTATTTAGAGTTCAAAACAAAAATATTTTTCAAGGAGTAGTTTATCACTAGCATTGTTTGGAACTGTCAGGTCGTGGTATTATTGTTTTCTATTGTTTTCCATAAAAGTGGACCCCTTCATTTCCTTTACCAAGGTCCTTCACCCAGATTGGAACTCTACTGTATACTGAACAGTATACTCTTTCCTAAAAGGATCACACTCGTATTTCTTCTCTGCACCTTTGCTTTTTCTGTTTCTTCTTTGGGGAATACTAATCCCTTTCACCTCTCATTATTTCCAGCTGTCAAAATCTGATCTCTCATCTTTGTTCAAGTTGTTCGAATACTATATAACTCAAGGATTAGATTCTGCGTAATGCTGTGGAGAATACACTGAATAGGGAATGATAAGACCTCATTTCTGATACCTATAGTCAAAAAATACACTCCATTGTTTACCAGATGTGCCAGCTCTCTGGGCCTCAATGTCTAGAACTGAGGGTTTACATTAGATGGACCCTAAGACCTCTTCCAGTGTTTTGAAAACTACGGTTCTGTGATATGATATTTATCCTTAAGATATTTTTTCCTCTATGTCCACACAGCAACTCATTGTGTAGAAATGAATATCTAATTCTTCCTAAATAATTTCATGGAATTTGGGTTTCTGGTGGTAAGTAGAATTAACACTAGGAATCTGTGATTACTGAGGATACATAATCTGCAGTTGGTGCTCTGACAGAGACAATAACACCGAAGAAGATGCTTCAATTATGAGAGGAGATTCAAAATGAATGAAAAAGCACAGCGGAGTTTGCAAGCAGCAAGAGATGGGACCTCAGAAAAGGAGGTGGAGTGTGCTATCAGCATGTCAGAGGGAAGGGAAGGGTGGCAGGCAGGGATGTTGGAGATGTAGGAAAAAAGAATCAAACTGTGGTGAAACTGATGCTTGGTAAACCAAAGGCCTAGTAATCAAAATGAGTCTCAAAAAGTGGGGTGAGTAATACCTTTGCTACAGTAGCACTCTGCAAGAGAACACTGCCTCATGATGCAAGAGGCATACCCTGACTCCCCAGGGAACTAGTGGTAAAGAACCCACCTGCCAATGCAGGAGATGCAACAGACAAGAGTTCGATCCCTGGGTCAGAAAAATACCCTGGAGGAGGGCATGGCAACCCACTCCAGTATCCTTGCCTGGAGAATCCCATGGACAGGGGAGCCTGGCGGGCTACAGTCCAAAGGGTTGCAAAGAGTTGGACACAACTGGAGTGACTTAGCATACAACCTTGTTACCTATGAATGGGAGGGCATAAAGACTCAAGATACTTCTCATCTGTCTGTGCCCCACCAGGAACTCTAGTCAATCATTTCAGCTGTCCTCAAACTAAAATTTCCTTNTATTTCTTCTCTGCACCTTTGCTTTTTCTGTTTCTTCTTTGGGGAATACTAATCCCTTTCACCTCTCATTATTTCCAGCTGTCAAAATCTGATCTCTCATCTTTGTTCAAGTTGTTCGAATACTATATAACTCAAGGATTAGATTCTGCGTAATGCTGTGGAGAATACACTGAATAGGGAATGATAAGACCTCATTTCTGATACCTATAGTCAAAAAATACACTCCATTGTTTACCAGATGTGCCAGCTCTCTGGGCCTCAATGTCTAGAACTGAGGGTTTACATTAGATGGACCCTAAGACCTCTTCCAGTGTTTTGAAAACTACGGTTCTGTGATATGATATTTATCCTTAAGATATTTTTTCCTCTATGTCCACACAGCAACTCATTGTGTAGAAATGAATATCTAATTCTTCCTAAATAATTTCATGGAATTTGGGTTTCTGGTGGTAAGTAGAATTAACACTAGGAATCTGTGATTACTGAGGATACATAATCTGCAGTTGGTGCTCTGACAGAGACAATAACACCGAAGAAGATGCTTCAATTATGAGAGGAGATTCAAAATGAATGAAAAAGCACAGCGGAGTTTGCAAGCAGCAAGAGATGGGACCTCAGAAAAGGAGGTGGAGTGTGCTATCAGCATGTCAGAGGGAAGGGAAGGGTGGCAGGCAGGGATGTTGGAGATGTAGGAAAAAAGAATCAAACTGTGGTGAAACTGATGCTTGGTAAACCAAAGGCCTAGTAATCAAAATGAGTCTCAAAAAGTGGGGTGAGTAATACCTTTGCTACAGTAGCACTCTGCAAGAGAACACTGCCTCATGATGCAAGAGGCATACCCTGACTCCCCAGGAAACTAGTGGTAAAGAACCCACCTGCCAATGCAGGAGATGCAACAGACAAGAGTTCGATCCCTGGGTCAGAAAAATACCCTGGAGGAGGGCATGGCAACCCACTCCAGTATCCTTGCCTGGAGAATCCCATGGACAGGGGAGCCTGGCGGGCTACAGTCCAAAGGGTTGCAAAGAGTTGGACACAACTGGAGTGACTTAGCATACAACCTTGTTACCTATGAATGGGAGGGCATAAAGACTCAAGATACTTCTCATCTGTCTGTGCCCCACCAGGAACTCTAGTCAATCATTTCAGCTGTCCTCAAACTAAAATTTCCTTTCTTTAAAACACAGAGACAGTGTTTCAGAAAAACATTAAAACATTATTTACAGAATTATAAGTAGTCCTTCATTTCCACTTCATGACACTTTTAAAGAAAACATGGCTGGGACTTTGAAAATGGAGAGTATCACCTGTCCTCTCCTTCCAGCTCATGCTTAAGAGGACATGAAGGCAGGCCTAAAACACTGGGTTACACAGTAGGATGAAATCGCACACCAAACTTCTATTCTCACAATAAATTAACCTCTCTGAGTTCACCTTCCATCTTATTAAATAAGAAGGAATCATTAACTGTTCTTTAAAACATTTCCCATCCTCATCTCTATTTCCTTATTCCTTGGTCTCTTTTTTTTTCTCAAGGAAAACCACAGGCAAAACTATTTTATTTTTCCATTGCTAAATACATGGGTTAACTACTGTCAATGAGAAAATCAGTCAACAGACATAAGCAAAGAGAAAACAGATAGGATGTCAGACAAGCAGCCTTTGGGCCATGATAACAATAACAGCTAAATATGATGGTGGTGGTGGTGGTGATGACCACCAAGTATTGAAGGCATGCTATAAGGTAAGGGTAAAATTTCTTAAGTATTAACATCCCTCATTAGAAAATCTTGAGTTTCCTTTTCAGAGATATGTGCCATTGAGGAAACATCAACTTCCTTTATTTGAAGATTTGCATCAGCTATGAAAATTAGAAATATAAAAATGAAACATAGTTAATTTACCATATCATAATATTCTGTACAGCATCATCAAACCCTCTTCTTTCTAAACCAGTTCCAACGGCCTATTTTCCTCTTAGCTACTTCACAGATAGATATAAGTTAGTATCTCACAATTCAAGCAAATCATTTCAATTTTATCTATTTTTAATTTGTATTAGCATGTTAGCTTGTTTTTATATATGTGAGATACACTCACACACACACACACACACATACACATATATATATATAAACTGGGAAGGCATTTTATGACTTTTGAGCCCTTTGGCATACTTCCTAGAAGTCTCAGTAATGACTATAGTTACTCTTAATTGCCTTCAACACACTTACATGAATGCTACATTCAGTTGAATTATTTCCTGGATTCCCTCTAATTAATCTGATAGCAGCTGTTTTAAAGCCTGTGCTGATTAACAGTTGGAAGACAGTTAAATGCCTAGTACAAGAAAAGCTCTGTGAAGCTTACGTATGTTCATCCACATAATTTTGTCTTTTAAGCATCAACAATTCAAAGAAGATGTGCTATTTTTAGTTAACTATATTATTTGTTTATATAACTCAAATGGTTTCACCCTAATATACTAAAATATCATCTCAATATATTTAATAAATATCCTAAAAGGTATTATGGGAATCTGCATTTCAAAAAATAACATGTTTTAAAGGTTTAAATAAATCTTAAAGAAAATCACTGAGGAATTATTATAGTATGTATCTGTGTTGGTCTCCTTGTCCTGGTTCAGAAAATATAAATGAACTTTAAGATATAAATGATATATTAAATAAGTGATTCATCTAAAGTAAAGTGCTATGAGGAATACTTTTAAGGTCAAACTACACACACTTGTTGATGTTTTGTTCCTTTTGACCAACAAACAGCAATTTGATGCATTTCAGACATACGTTCAGCTAAATAATCACCATTAAGTGGCATTCTCTGTAAGTAGCAATTTAGGCTATATTCTGCCTGTTAGAAAATTAAAGTTCTGATGCTGTCATTCTTCTATAAAGCAGTCAAAACATTCTATTTCCCAAGATACTGAGGCCAGACCTCATAGTGTAGCATAATCTTTCTCTCCATCTTGGTCCTTGGCCAATCTATATTATTCCTACCTCATTCCCATTCCATTAGCTCACCTAGCAAGTGTCTTTTTTTTTTTCCCCTTGAGTTGTGCTATTTCTTCACTCAGCCTGGTATGGCCTGTTGGTGGAATCTTTCAAAGGAAAGATTAAAGCCATTTCCTCAAAAAGCTATGTCAAGATTCACAAACTCACATGACTCTCTACAGGAACCATCAATAAGCTATCGGGCCTGCTGTTAGGCCTATGAGAGGTAGCTGAGGGTCAGCTCCAGACCTCAGTAGTGGGCAAAGTTTTCAGGTATCATAATATCCTGAAATATTTCAGAAATCAAGAATTTAATGTGTGATATTCTGATTTTTAAATGTTGGCAACAAATATAAATTTTAAACACTTTGGAAGTCAAACTGTTCACATCTGTTGACTGGCTTGTGCCTCTCAACAGACTGTGGCTTCTGCCTCAAATAATCCTGAGGAGGAAGTGACCTCTACACAGTGTATTCAGCTAATCGTATATAGACTCTCTCCACACTGTGGTCCGGGGGTGTGTGTGAATACATCCCACTGGTGTTTTGTACATAACAGAATTCAAAAATATTAGCTACAAGGAAGCAGCAGGCATAGGTAATGCTTGACAATGCAAGAACTAGAAATCAAATCCCTACTTGACCACTCACAAAGTGTGTGATCTTAGCATTTTACTTATACTATAAAATCTGCAGTGAAAATAATCATAATCTGTCTACTTTGTAGCACTGAAGTAAATGACATACAATGTGTGCAATAATTAGGAAAGGGTCTAGCACAGCTAACACTCAAACAAGTGTTAACTGCCATTATTAGTGTTATTCTTTTAGAAGTATAGCAAATATGTATGTTTTATTATATAAACACACATTTAACAAATTTTTACATAATTATAAGTATGCTTTCTATTGCTATTTCATGCCCCTTTTGAGAAATCATAGCCAGGACTTTCTTTATAATACTCTGAACATGAAACAAATCCAAATCTTCCCTTCCAAGAGAATGGATACAAAATAGCTATGTAGTTATGTAGGAAAATGTCATACATACATACATGCATACTGACATACACAACAGCAAGGATCAATTTCAAAAACATTATATTGACCGAAAGGAGCCAGACCCAAGAATTATCTACTGAATGACTGTATTTATATGAAGCTGAATAATAGTCAAAATTAATGATAGTAACAGAAATCAGAAACAGGTTACATTTGATATGTAGGAATTGGCTGTAAGGGGCATGAGGGAAAGATATGGACTGATAGAAATGTAATTATTGATTAAGGTATGAGTTACACAGTCAGTAAAACTAAAAAAAATCACCTATTGATACTTAAAGACACACAATTCATAAGAAGAAAATTTCATCTCAATACAAGAATTTAAAAAGTGATACATTAAACAGTTGCAGCACTTTCCTGAAGACATCAACTTAATAGTAACAGAAATGAATTTTTAAGTTATAAAATAATATTTGAACTCACAAATACAAAAAAATTTCTTAATCCCATTTTTATTATAAATATGTCATCAAGAGATTTTTAAACAGGGCATGTTTCCTTCATTGGTTGCATACTAGAAGAATCAGGGGACAATACCAATGACTTTTTATGTCAATCTGTTATCACTTATTAAGCTAAATGTATTAGATGAACTCTATAGAATGCAGGTAAATCTTTAAAATTTTGAAACTACTATGAATATTGTGAAGAACTCAAATACATCTTAATATACAGTGAATATAAGTGTTTAAAATTACACTGAATTAGTATTGACCTAAAGGCATATTCTGAAAGCTATTGTGAATTTAAAAATTATAAGGCTTTAAAATGATTTTAGTTCCCTAAAATAGAGTATAGGAAAAATAAATTAGGTTATTTCACTTCTAAGTAAATGTAACTCACTACAGTTTATTGTCATAAAACTATGTTTTTCAAAATATTTCTGACCTACACTAGGGTCTACTCAAGTTTAGAAGAAACTAGATGATTTTTTTTCAGAACTCTTATTTCTAATTCATTCTTACTGAATGACAACAGATATTTAATTTTAGAAATAGTTTTCATGACAAACTATCTGAACAGGATTTTGAAAAGAACATTTAGACAAATTGTTAAATCTTTATGTTAAAATGTACTAAGTAAAGGAAATAATTAGGAAGTATAATACTTCAAATAATTAAATCCTAGACTTTTAACAGTATGTCAAATACACCCTAATGTACTAATTTTATTTTTAACTGAAAGCACTAATTAATTTATTTTAAATTAAGTATAAAGTGATGAAAAGAATTTCAAAACATTGAATCGTAAAGATGCTCAAACGAGAAGCATCTGCAGAATGGTGCAATATTGACCACTGAAAATCTACTTTTTTGTGACAGCTAAAAGAACACTAGAGAAAATTGTCAAAATCAACTTTTTCAGACCTCTGGAAATTAACCAAAACCAGGCAACAATCTGAAGACTGAGTCTTAGTAAGAACAGTGGGCATTGTAGCATTTTGACTCTCTACTACTAACCCCTCTTCACAGTTCTGTGTTACCCTGAAGAAACAAGCCAATAGCCTCACAGCCTATGAAGGGGGAAGGCTGGATTGGGAACACTTCACAAAGCTCCATCTCAAGAGGACAATTACTTTTGATCTGTCTTGCTACCCCTTTAAAAAGCCTCATTTAAGGACTTCTCTTTATTTGACCTGACTTAGAACTTGCTCAGTGAGGAAAGTGTTATCTTCACAATGTTTTACCTTTTTGCAAAATTAATCACCAGCAAGTGTTTCATATTTCATCTTCCTGAGGTGGTAAAACCAGATGGGACAAACAGGAATATAGTCAAAACATCAAAAAGGAAAATGGAATGAATAAGATGACCATTAGCAGCTTTGAAAAGCTATTTCTGGGGCCATACGCATGTACAGGAATGTGTGCACATCCAGAAGAGACCCAGAAGAACCAAAACCTATCATCTCTGACTGATCTTAAGTTTCTACACAAGCCAGGAATAAAGGCCCATGCAAAGATGTCATATGCCAAAGTGTTATGATATACTTCAACACACAGAGAACTTCTAGGAAAATGTTGGGAAGCTTACTGGTTCAAGGGAGTTTTTTTAGTCTTTCCATTCACTGGATACCAAATAAGCTGACCAAGGACATACCTCAGTAGAATATTTGAAGAAATAATGGCTGAAAATTTCTAAAGTAGATGAAAACCATTAATCTATATACCCATTATTTTCAACAAATTCCAAGGATAATAAATAAGGTCAAAGATAACCATGCCTAGACACATCAGTAAAACTGCCAAAATTCAAGGACAATGAGAGGATTTTGAAAATAGCAAGTGAAAAACACAAAGGAGTTTCAACAAGATTAACAGCAGACTATTCATTAAAAATCACAGAGGCCAGAAGGTGGTAAGATAAAATATTAAGGTACTAAAAGTAAAGAGCGACCAATCAAGATTTCTATATCCAGCAACACACTGCTTCAAAAATAAAGGAAATATTAAGATAGTTGCAGATCAACAAAAACTGAAAGAAACTGTCATGAGCAGACCTGCCCAAGAAGAAATACTAAAATAAATCCTTTCAGCTAAAATAAAAGGACCATACAATCACTCAGATGAACAGGAAGAATAAAAGAGTCCCACTACAATTAACTACACAAGAAAATATAATGAATAGTTTAAATCTGTTTTGCTTGGAATACTTTATTCTCCCGTCTCATTTAAAAGAAAACTATATAAAGTAGTAATTACAAAACTGTCTTGATGGGCTTATATGGTATAAAAGAGGTAAATATCTGGTGGCTCAGATGGTAAACAGTCTGCCTATAGTGCAGGAGACCTGGGTTCAATCCCTGGGTTGGGAAGATCCTTGTAAAAGGGAATGGCAACCCACTCTAGCATTCTTATCTGGAGAATCCCATGGACAGAGTAGGCTGGCAGGCTACAGTAAATGGGGTTGCAAAGAGTTGGACACAACTGAGCAACTAATTTATATCTATCTATCTATCTATCTATCTATATATATATATATAGCACAAAGAGTGGCAAAGAAAGCAGCTGTATGAAAGCAGTTCTATATTCAGTAAAATTAAGATTAATCCAAGATAGAGTGTTTTAATATACTATTTGCAATGCTAATAGCAACTATGATGAAGATACTCCTCAAAATCCTCCAAGCTAGGCTTCTGTAGTACGTGAACTGAGAACCACCAGATGTACAAGTTGTTTAGAAAAGGCAGAGGAACCAGAGACCTGATTGCCAACATCTGTTGGATCATAGAAAAATCAAAGGAATTTCAGAAAAATATCTACTTCTGCCTCACTGACTACACAAAAACTTTTGACTGTGTGGATCACAACAAACTGTGGAAAATTCTTAAAGAGATGAGACTACAAGGCCACCTAACCTGCCTCTTGAGAAACCTATATGCAAGTCAAGAAATAATAGTTAGAACCTTACACGAAACAACAGACTGATTCAAAATTGAGAAAGGAGTACGTCAAGGCTATATACTGTCACCTTGCTTATTTAAGTTCTATGCAGGGTACATCATGAGAGGGCACATCAAGCTTTCGGCAAAGAAAATCTCAGGCTCACCTGCTTTTACAGTAAGTTCTACCATATATTTAATGAACAACTAACACTAATAACTTCAAAGAATATTCCAAAAAATGGAATAGTCCAAAAAAGAGTATGATGGTTCCAATCTCATTATGATATTTGATTACCCTGATACCAAAATCAGGCAAAGAAATCCCAGTAAATATAATTTACTGTTTAATGCCACTGCTGCTGCTGCTGTTGCTGCTTCGTCACTTCAGTCATGTCAAACTCTGTGTAACCCTGTGGACTATAGCCTGCAAGGCTTCTCTGCCCATGGGATTCTCCAGGCAAGAATATGTGAGTGGGTTACCATGCCCTTCTCCAGGAGATCTTCCCGACCTAGGGATTGAACTTGGGTCTCCTGCATTGCAGGCAGATTCTTTACCACTGAGCCATCAGGGAAGGCCTTACTGGTGAATATCTCTTTATAAATATAGATGTGAACACCCTCAAGAAAATAACAGGAAATCAAATCCAGCAGCATATAAAAATTATACGCTACTACCAAGTAGGATATTTCCCTGGAAATTAAGACTAGCTTCACATCCAAAAATGAGTCACTGTAATAAGACATGTTAATAAATTAAGGACCAAAATCACATGACCATCTTAACTGATAAAGAAAAAACATTTTCAAAAAACTCCAATACTCTTCATGATAAAAAACATTCAACAATTAAGGAATAGAAGGACCCAGTTCAATCGAATAAAGGACATCTACAAGAAACCCAGAGTTAACACAGTAAACAGTAAAACTAGAAACTTGACATTTGATCAGAAACAGGACAAGAATTTCCACTTTTACTGTTTCTACTCAACACTGTAATATAGATTCTAGTCAATAAAATCAGGCAAGATAATGAAATAAAAGCATCCAAAATTGAAAGGAATAAGTAAAATTATCACTATTTGGAAATTCTCTGGTGGTCCAGTGGTTAGGACTCCACACTAACAGTGTTGAGGGCCTGGGTTCAATCCCTGGTTGGGGAACTAAGATCCCACAAGCTGCATGGTCAAAAAATTAATTAATTTTTTTAAAAAAAGTACTACCATTTATAGATGACATGATTTCTATATAAAGAAAATCCTAAGATATCCTCATACACAGAAAAAAAAAACTATTTGGAAATATTAAACAAGTTCAGCAAGGGTACAGGATTCAGAATCAATATACAACAACCAACTTGATTCTATACACTTGCAATGAGCAATCTGAAAGTGAAATTTTAAAAAGCAATCCCATTTGGATTAGCATCATAAACAGTAGAACACTTAGGAATAAACTTCATAAAGTATAAGACTTGCATAGTGAAAACTACAAAATATTTGTTGAAAAAAATAAATGCAAAAATATCCCATGTTAATGGATCAAAAGACTTAACACTGTCAGGATGACAATGCTTTCTGATTTATTCTACAAATGTAAAGCCATCCCTATTAAAATCTTAAGTTTCCACTTTACAGAAATTAACAAGTTGTGCCTAAAACTGATGTGAAATTGCAAGGCAAAAACAGTGAAAATAATGCTGGGAAGAACAAAGCTGGGGCACTCATATTTTGCAATTTCAAAACTTACTGAAAAGCTACAAAATGAAAGAGAGTGTGGTACTAGCATAAGAACATTCAGGTCAATGGGATGAAACAGAGCATCCTAACACAGAGCCCCAGATTTACGATTTTTGACAAGGGCACAGAGACAAGTCATTGAGGGGAGAAAAATAGTCTTTCAACAAATGACACAAGGACAACTAAATATTTATACCAAAAGAATGAAGTTGCATCCCTACTTCATGTCACATACCAAAGTTAACTGTATCAGAGACATACTGTCTGTATCTGCAGTTTCTGCATCCATGGATTCAACCAACTGAAGATCAAAAATATTTCCAAAAAAATTACAAAAAGTTCAAAAAAGCAAAGCTTAAAATAGCCACACACTGGTAACAATTCACATAGTGTTTACCTTGTATTTACAGCTATTCACATAACACTTGTATTAGGTTCATGTAACACATTCTATTAGGTTCTTTCGACTAATCTAGAAATGACAAAGTATAAGGGAGGTATGCCAGTTATATGCAAACACCATGCCATTTTATATAAGGGACTATAGTATCAGAGGATTTTGATATCCACTACAGGGGAGTGGATCCCCTATGACCAATTTTCCATGGATACCCAGGAACAAATATAAATGTCATAGCTAAAACTACAAAACTTATAGAAAATTATAAAGCACAGATGCAAATCATCAATATATTGGACAAGAAAGTGGTTTCTTACGACACAAAAAGCACGAACAACAAAAGAAAAAAATAAACTGGGTATCATAAAAAATGAAGCCTTGTTATTTTTCAATGAACACCATCAACAAAGCAAAATTCACACATAGATTGAGAGAAAATATTTGCAAAACACATTTCTGGTAAGGGAGTTCTAATCAGAATGTATTATAACAATTCTTTCAAGCCAACCCAAATAAAAAATGGGCAAAGAATTCTAAAAGACATTTTTTCAGAAAGAAGATACACAAATGATAAATAAGCACATGGAAACAGGCTTTTCATATGCTAAATCATTCTATTATGCTGAAAAAGGGTTATATTAAAAAATGAAAAGAGAATCCATTAACAGCAATATTTTGATAGATATTTCACTGTGATGGGAATTCATGTTTATAAGGACAGATGTTCATTTACTAGTATCTTATTTAAAGGTGTTAGTTCACATTTTAATTTCCTTACATTAAACACTAACTTTGACTGATCTCCATTTTGTGTAAACTCTTTGGCTGGTGGTCTGCAGGGACTAATTCAGTCTACCTCTCAATTTAGAAAAGTGAAACCAGGATGCAATTCGTTGTTCTTGAGTCACTAAGCCGTGTGCAACTCTTTTGCAACCCCATGGACTATAGCCCCTCAAGCTCTTCTGTCCATGGGATTTCCCAGGCAGGAATACTGGAGTGGGTTGCCATTCTCTCCTCCATGGGATCTTCCTGACCCAGGGATCAAACCTGTGTCTCCTGCTTGGCAGGTGGATTCTTTACTGCTGAGTCACCAGGGAAGCCCAGGATGCAATTAAAAGTGGCAAAATGATTAGTATCAGTAAATGTACAGACCAATCTATGATCTAGTCACAAGCCAAAACAGAAGCGTGAACTGATGAGATATATAAACATTGGAAACGTTTGAGCCCTTTGCCTTCTGTTTAGTGTCAAATAGAAGCTATAAACAAAGGTGTTATTATAGAAAACAATGTGAGACAGTACAGGAAAATAAAAATGTATTTTATAGGTAGATTAAACTTTTAGAATTTGTAAAATATTCAAGTGTTGCTTAATATAATTCAACTCTTAATTAAGCTAACAGAAAAGAAACTAAAATGTTAATGACATTCAATATTTGTAGGAGAGCAAAAGAACCCACATCTTAATTACTTCTTTAACTTCATCTTTGCTGCAAGTGCTAATAAATGAATAAACACTTTCAATACTGATGACAGGAAAAATTAATTAAATGTACAAATAGCTACCACATAATAAAAATCTTCTTCAAAGCTATTGTAGGTGAAGGTAAAATTTAATTGTTCAAACTTCAGGAAAAAAGATCAAGACACTTGGGGGTTTTTGTATGCATGAGAAAATAAGCTAATCAAGTCAGAAGAAAACCTTTTTTGTAGCCTATATCAAAATCTCTTCCTAACTTCATATTAAATGTGCTACATTGGAAACATTCTATTTTTGATTCCATCTGTGATATTTCATAATGAGTGAACACTCAACTTAGTCTGATCTAGTCTTGATTAGACTACTACTGGATAACAAGCCAACACATTTTTCCATATATTAATACATACAACTGTGATGCTTTCAGGTTTCTAGATAACATATTTAGGAATTTAAGAAAATGAGTTGCTATTATACACATGGATATTTCTGCCCCATTAATACTCGAGACACTGGTCTGTAATACCAGTTCAATAAATAAATCTTTCACAAATTAAATTCCTTTAAACTACATGAGAAAACAGAGATAAAAGTTCACATCATAGTCTATGAATGACTAGTCTTAGAGTTTCGTCTAAGTTCACTAGCCTCAAATTTTCAAGTGAAATATATCCACCCTGCTGAGACAGACAAAATGATATTATTTTCTTTAATATTGGAATGGACACAACTAATGTATTTTCTTGCATCTGGCAAATCAAATAAGATTCTACTTTATGAACACTGTAAATTCTTAAGCATACAGAGAACTTTTAAAAAAATTAAGTGGTGATTTTCATGATAGTTTAATATTGGTGATTTGTACCTATAAATAATCAAATTCTTTTTCCCTCAGCACTTCTCTACTTTTATATTTTCACGATGGAACATAGTATCACTACTCAGGGAAGTTGAAATTCAAATGCCATTCAATATTAATATATGTCACCCAATTCAGAGTCTTACAAATTCAAATTATTTGAAAATAAGAAATTCTTGAACATCCCATAGTTTGCTAGTGTATACAAGATACTAATACAGTCAATTATTATTCACTGCTTATATCAGAAAGCCAATATAGCTATTCAAAAGTACAATTTCAATATCTGAGGTCTTATTTATTTCAATACATATCATATATTCAAATATTAGAAATTCTTACATATGCTGGTGTCTGACTCTTTGCAACCCAGGCACCTCTGTCCATGGGATTCTCCAAGCAAGAATATGCTGGTATATACTTTCAAATGAAATGGCACCACAATAACAACCTAGCCTCTTGAGCATAACAAATAAAATGTTGCTCTTCAACAGTAAAGGACAAGCGATTGATGTAGGTAATTTTGAAGTTTGGGGAAACATACCTGTCATCATCACCAAGAAATATAGCATACTCAGAAATTTACAGAGGTACTCATGTGTAAGGGGCAGTTAATTTTCTCAACTTTCTATTAATACTGCAAGCATCATGATGATAACACTGTGTCAAAGATCTTCAGAGAGAACTCTGCCAGCTCCCATGCTCTTGTGCCATTCTTCATAAAAGGCCAGAATACTGGAGTGGTTAGTCTTTCCCTTCTCCAGGGGATCTTCCCAACCCAGGGATTGAACCCAGGGCTCCCGCACCGCAAGCAGATTCTTTACCAGCTGAGCCACAAGTGAAGCCCAAGAATATGGGTAGCCTAGCCCTTCTCCAGCAGCACAGAAACACTCATACTACCTGACGGCAAATTCATTTCTAATAAGCATAATACAAAAAGCATTTTAAAAGAACTATCCTGACAAAAGTCAAATTCCCATTGGCCTCACAAAAGCATTTTTAGAAATATTAAGGAGCTGGGTTCAGGCAGATACTATGTTATTTGCTTTCAAGAGGCATACACACCAAGGAAACCAGAACTGAAAGAGACACGTGTACCCCAATGTTCATCGCAGCACTGTTTATAATAGCCAGGACATGGAAGCAACCTAGATGTCCATCAGCAGATGAATGGATAAGAGAGCTGTGGTACATATACACAATGGAGTATTACTCAGCCATTAAAAAGAATGCATTTGAATCAGTTCTAATGAGGTGGATGAAACTTGAGCCTCTTATACAGAGTGAAGTAAGCCAGAAAGAAAAACACCAATACAGTATACTAACAGGTATATGTGGAATTTAGAAAGGTGGTAACGATAACCCTGTATGTGAGACAGCAAAAGAGACACAGACATAGAACAGTCTTTTGGACTCTGTGGGAGAGGGAGAGGGTGGCATGATTTGGGAGAATGGCATTGAAACATGTATATTATCATATGTGAAATGAATCGCCAGTCCAGGTTTGATGCAGCATACAGGATTCTTGGGGCTGGTGTACTGGGATGACGCAGAGGGATGGTACAGAGAGGGAGGAGGGAGGGGGGTTCAGGATGGGGAGCACATGTACACCCATGGTGGATTCATGTTGATGTATGGCAAAACCAATACAATATTGTAAAGTAATTAGCCTCCAATTAAAATAAATAAATTTATATTAAAAATAAATAAATAAAAATTTTAAAAAGAGTTTCACAAGCTAGTTTTAAAGGCTAGAGTTCTACAGTTGGGTAGTTGGAAAAGTCACATTCTAATGTTACTTTCAGAAGTTTATAGAAGCTACTCACTTCTTGTAGAAGCATAGACATCTTCACACCCTTCCTAATATTTGGCAGAGTGCTTCTTAGTCAGTTTGGGTGTGATTAATGAATACACAAAGATGTATTGCTTAGTATTTCTAAAATAATTCAGAGTCTGTGTCAGAAGATGTTTGCTAAGACCAGAAAAAGTCTCCCAGTGAAAAATTCAGGAGTCATTCATTTAGGCACAGTTTTCTGGCCACTAAATCCTTCACCACATGTTCTAAATCAGTGCAGCCCTGGACTCTGTAACTTTTAAAAAAGATCATGGTAATGCTATTACTGAGTATTTTCTTTGCACAAAACAAGGAGGTGGGACTTAGATATAACTTTGGGTATGATGTGTTTTCTGTCTCCTAGAGAGGATAGGATACTACATAAGTATAAAGCACGAAGCGACAGAAGGTGATTTAGACTACTTTCACAGTATGCCGATTGTCCAGATGATGAAACCGAGGGTCACAGGATATTTTTAATGGAATTTATTTAAGAAGCAATATGAACTTAAATTGAGGTACAAGTGAAATGAAGCAAGCATAGATTTGAATAGTTTTGCAGATAATGAGTTTGAAATGCAAGAGAATAACCTTTATGAATTCAGGCATGCTTCTGGAGGATAATGTACATTAAAGAAAAAATAAAGAGGCAAAGGGTGACCCTAACACTGAAAAATCAAATGCGGCTGAGAACCCATTGTAGAAACCTAAGTGGCAGAGTCAGAATGATGGCCCCTAGAGTTGCCTACATCCTGATTCTAGGAATCTGAAAATTTACCTTCTATGACAAAAAGGGCTTTGCATGTGTGGTTAAGGATCTTGAAATAGCAAGGTTATTCTCAATTATTCTGGTAGGTTCAGTGTGGTCCTAAGGGCCTTTATAAGAAGGAACCATGAGGGTCAAAATCAGAAAAAGGATATGTGATGACAGGAGCAAAGGCTGGAATGATGCAGTTTGAAGATGGAGGAAGGCTCCACAAGGGAAAGTACACAGGAAGTCTTAGATGCTGGAGAATGCAAGGAAATAGATTCTTCATTTAAAGCTTCCAGAATGGACACAGCTCTATCTACAGCTTGATTTTAGCCTATAAGATCTAAGTTAGACTTCTAACCTCCAAAGAAAAAGATACTAGATTTGTGGTTTCTGAAGCCACAAAGTCCGTGATAATTTGTTACATCAAGAATGGGGAAATAATATATTAAGAGACATACTTAGAGAGTGGAAGGAGGAATTAGAGCCATAGCTAGAAAAAAAGAATCTATCTAAAAAAAATCAGAAGGCAAGGTAGAGGTCAAGGTATCATAGTAGGTATCACAACTGGGAAGCTGGTTAAGTTGGAATGAGAGCGAGTTCAAGGAGAACGAAATCTGAGGAAGCTGATAAAACCAAGGACTTTAAAAGGTCACTGGTAATCTTTGAGCAAGCAATTAAAGAAGGTACATTCATCATCTGGTAAATTTTTTGTCACTACTTTTTAATAAATTAAGTAAATGAGAGAATATCATAGAGTCATCCTAGAAAGTGGCCACTGATGTCCAAATGAATTTGGGCTCCTGAAATATAACTACTGGGGAAGAACAGGGACACAGTATTGGAAGACAGGGCAAATTTCAAGAGGTTTTATGAGGTGAACTGAAGAAAATAAAGCACAGTAAAAGAGAGAATCTCTTTGAGGAAGTTCTGGATCACTCTTTCCTGCACGGGCTATGATCTGCTGGGAAACTCCCAAGTTAAAGGGGCAGTTTGGGACAGCTGAGTGTATGCCTAAATTGGCTGTAAGTCAAAGATGCAGAGTCAAATGGGATCTAATAAAAATTAAAAGCTTCTGCACAATAAAGGAAACTATAAGCAAGGTGAAAAGACAGCCTTCTGAATGGGAGAAAATAATAGCAAATGAAGCAACTGACAAACAACTAATCTCAAAAATATACAAGCAACTTATATAGCTCAATTCCAGACAAATAAACAACCCAATCAAAAAATGGGCCAAAGAACTAAATAGACATTTCTCCAAAGAAGACATACGGATGGCTAACAAACACATGAAAAGATGCTCAACGTCACTCATTATCAGAGAAATGCAAATCAAGACCACAATGAGATACCACTTCACACCAGTCAGAATGGCTGCGATCCAAAAGTCTGCAAGCAATAAATGCTGGAGAGGGTGTGGAGAAAAGGGAACCCTTTTACACTGTTGGTGGGAATGCAAACTAGTACAGCCACTATGGAGAACAGTGTGGAGATTCCTTAAGAAATTGCAAATAGAACTGCCTTATGACCCAGCAATCCCACTGCTGGGCATACACACCGAGGAAACCAGAATAGAAAGAGACACATGTACCCCAATGTTCATTGCAGCACTGTTTATAATAGCCAGGACATGGAAACAACCTAGATGTCCATCAGCAGATGAATGGATAAGAAAGCTGTGGTACATATACACAATGGAGTATTACTCAGCCATTAAAAAGAATACATTTGAATCAGTTCTAATAAGATGGATGAAACTGGAACCGATTATACAGAGTGAAGTAAGCCAGAAAGAAAAACACCAATACAGTATACTAACACATATATATGGAATTTAGAAAGATGGTAATGAGGACCCTGTATGCAGGACAGCAAAAGAGACACAGATGTGTAGAGCGGACTTTTGGACTCTGAGGGAGAGGGAGAGGGAGAGGGTGGGATGATTTGGGAGAAGAGCATTGAAATATGTATACTATCACGTAAGAAACGAATCGCCAGTCTATGTTCGATGCCTGATGATTTTTCTTACCAGCTGACTATGACTTTGGTCCAAACCCTTCCACCCCTTGGTGGTTATTTCCCCTTCTAAAACAAGATGTAACTGAACAAGACATTCTCAAAAGTCCTTTCAGTACTCACTTCCTTTAACATTGGTGAGAAGTTTCATCCCATCTCTTCCCCCTAACCATCCCCTGCAGGTCTTCCCCTTCCTAAATTAATAAAAATTTCGCTGGCAACACCTTCTCTTCTAATAAAAGAGGAAAACTTGACCTAAGAGGGGAGGTGGGAAGAAGTATTTAGAGATGAGAATGCTATATGAAAGGAATTGCATTAGCTACAACAGGAATGTGTTAGGAACAAAGAGGGTTGGGTTGTTTTTTTTTTTTTTTGGCATCACATAATGGTATAAGATAGCAGTTGGCAACTTTTTGCTATGAAGTGCCTGACAGCAAATATTTTAGGATTTGTGGGCTACATAAAGTCTGTGTCGCATATTATTTTCTTTTTTTCTATAACCCTTTAGAAAATGTAAAAAGCATTCTCAGTCCATGGGCTTCACAAAAACAGGCTATGTGGCCCACAGGCTACAGTTTGCTAGCCCTTGGTCTAACAGGTCATTATCAATGTGTACACAGAGAATGAACACAAAATAAAGGCAGTTAAGGAAAATATAGCCATGGGCCTGTGACACTGCAGATGAATCGTCCTTGGGGAGTGATTCGGTGTGCATGATGGGGAGCTGTTGAAAGGAACTCTTCTGGTGCACATTTTGGTATCTTCCAAGTGAATCCTGTATCATCCCAAAATGAACCAAATGCAAGGAGAGAAGGGGAAAACAGGGAAAAGAGCCAATGCAATCACAGAAGAATAAAGCTGGCGACCTAATGCTATCAAAAACTCTGGCTCAAAATATGAACCGTGCTTCAAGCTTACCCTGTGCCTATTGGTTAAATAATAAGCCTATTCGTTTCTGTCATAATTTAAGCCAGTTTGATTTGGATTTTCTGTTTCTTTTGATCAAAAGCATGTTAAGTGATACAATCTGAAAGAGATGCCTCCTTGCATCACTAAACCTCACCCAATTTCTGCCCCCCACCCCGGGGCACATGTCATCTTCAGATGTACAACCCATCAATTACCTTATCCTGAGGCCTCAGAAAGGCAGGGGTATGGTGAGGCTTAGAGATAAAGCAGGGCTGGGGAATATCTTGGCAATACTGCTTGCAAAGGGGAAAAAAAGTTTCTTTTTGCCTAGGCAAAATGTCTCCAGTCTAAAAGATCCATATTACAATATACTGCTTTATCACACATGTCTGGATTTCTGTGTACATTGATAATTCTGTTTAGAAGATATTCGTCCTTTGAGAAATTTCTATCTTTGAGAGACCTAAAAATCTTTGCAATTTTAGAGAATGGTATTGGAACTACAAGTTAAGCAGTAGCTGAATAATGGCCCTTCAAATGTGTCCACATCCTAATTCCCAGAACCTATGAATGTTACAATGAATTGCTATTCTGTTTTTTAAAAATCCAAAATGTTAGGGGAAAAAAATCCACAAACAACATGAAATGCAATAGAATTTCTCTGCCTTTCATAAGTATACATGCATATGCATTAATCACATCTAAGTTACAGTATAGCTAACCTTTCTAACTTAGATAGTTTTTAATTGGGTTAAAATATCTCTGGTTAGCCTCAAGTTGGTTTTTACATTTAAAAGAAGACAGGCACCTTAGCCATATTTCTTTTTTAATCCTTCACTAAACAGTTTTCTGTGCTTGACAGCTTTAAGTGTCATCGTTTGTGCTGGATTATATGTTGCCTATCCTCAGCTCGGCATCATCATGGCGCCTTTGTAGTCTCCACTGTTTGACAAGGGGAAACCTATAGGCAAATATTCTAGAACCCCTTTCCCTCTATGCCTCAGAGTTGTTTCAGCCAATTAGAGGCACTTCCACTTGATTTGGGGCTGAAGAGAGCGACAGGCCATTAGTCTCCACAGCAGTTGCCGCAAAATCACATGGCAGGTATGCAGCTGCAGTGGCTCCTGAGTGAATTCACCCTGTGAATCACCTGCTTAGGTTCACAGATAATCAGCGATGACTTCCCTCCCATCCAACATTCTGATTTCACAAACTTCAATAGTAGTTTTCCTGACCTCTTTGTCTTCAATCCTTCCTATGGTTGTACAATCCTCTAATTCCCTGACTTGAATCTCTTCCAACCTGCAAAACCTGGAGTGGTTCCTGCTTCCCTGATGAAACCCTGACTAATACATACATTTACTGCTTCTATTAACCCTGTGAGATCATGTTTCATTGCTATTTGAATAACAAAGTAGCTGGATCAAGCAGTGAATGGTGTAACCCACCACTGCATTAATACTTCAGTAAGGGGAAATCAGAGAAAGCAGCAGTCAATTTTAATCCAAGCTCTGCAACCAATTAGCAACATATCATTAGGGACATCACTTCATGACCACAGGTATCAGTTTCCTCAATTGTAGAGAAGGGGCAGGCATGGATTATCTTAAGGATTATTTGAAGTTCAAATAGAGCAGGCCCCCTGTATTCATTGGTTTGGTGTTCCGTGGATGACAGTCCACACACAGCCGGCTGAAACCACGGATGCCAAACCTGAGGATAAGGCTGACTGTATCTGGACTTCATAACAATATGTACCTGGCTTGAATTTCACTTCAGTTTATCCTCAGATTGGAGCTTCCCCGATGGCTCAAGTGGTATAAAGAATCTGCCTGCAATGCAGGAGACACAGGAGACATGGGTTTAATCCCTGGGTTGGGAAGGTCCCCTGGAGAAGGAAGTGGCCACCCACTCCACTATTCTTGCCTGGAGAATTCCATGGACAGAGGAGTCTGGCGGTCTACAGTCCATAGGGTAGCAAAGAGTCAGACATGGCTGAGCACACACATATGTACGTATTATCCTAAAATTACATTTGTTTTAACCAGTTTGCTTACACAGTCTTAGGAAAATTTCAATAAGTGTACAGCATATTCTATAGGATATTTTTAGTTGTCATAAATACTTATGAAAACTTTTTTCAGTAAAGGAAGAAAATATTAATCAGCAAGAAGAAATAAATTCATTTCTTGAAATCATATGTTATGTATAACACACAGACACACACACAGGAAACATTTTTAATTACTTGATATATCAAGATTCTCCTCTTCCAAAGATCTTTGGATTAAAGTATCCTAAGATGCACATGTTTGCTTTCTCAGCCAGATTTGTATTTTTTTTAAGGAATAATTTATTATTTTTATAGAATAATATCAGAGCAGTTTTAAGATGAATACATCCAAATCTATTTCCTTTGGAGCACTGACATGCAGCTCACAGACAGGCACAGGAACGGTGTGCAGCTTGATTTCATGGCTTTTGCAGAGCTCCTAGAGCTTTGGGGTAAATATCTTGGAGCCAGGTGAATGCAACCACAATTGCGTAGAAGCTAGAGGTTATGCTCATGGCATCAGTCAAATGGTAAGTCAGAAGAAATTTCATCTTATTTTGCTCGGGAACTTAAATGTAAATCTTGTAATTACTTAAAAATTCCATGAGACTTTTGAAAGTTAACTTATTTGACATGCAAAACTTGTAAGAATCAAGTTATGAATTATTACCCCTACATCATATGACAGTGAACCTCAACTCAGGCTGAAAAATTCTCAGGCCTTAACCACATTTCAGAGTCCAAGATGAAAGTACATTTGATGTATCTGTGACCATACATTCTCACAGAAAATACAACTATTGTAATAATCAAAATAAAATTCTTATTCTTGACTACTCATTGGTGAAATGATGATGTTCTTGACTACTAATTTGGTTAAATTATTTTAGAGAAATATGCCAAATCTTACTGCTAGTTTTATGACATAGAAAACTTATTTATCATTAGCCAATGTCTTTTTATGCCTATAAGTTGGTTATGCTACAAATTACAAACTTAACACCCCTTCAACTTTGTAACCTTTGTTTGCCCAAATAATATTAATTAAACTTCTTTAAAATGGAGATTTTTAAAGTTCCTGTCCAAAAACAAGTCTTCTGAAAATAGCAATCTCCCTTGTCCTGAAAGTTTTATAAACCCCAAATTATGCCTTCAAAACAGATAGAAACTTTTCATTCACAAACCTTTCCCATTTTTGATAAGTCAACCTCCCCTCACAAAACCTGATTTTAAGCTTGCTGGCATGACTAAGCTTTGCCTCTGGCATCATGATTTATCTTCCTACCATTTGATTTGTAATTTAGGCATCAGCAGTTGAAATCATGATCAAAAGTGAAAAGGTGCCTAGAGCTTTCAGGCAGTCATGATAATTATGTACATTACTAAACTGCTCAATCATATCTAGACCAACAATCCTGTCACCATTTACAAGTCCAATGATTTTAAAACTCTCCCCACTGAAAGAGAAAATTGCTTGCCAGTAAATGACATGTCCATCATTCAGTTATATGTCAGTTCAACATTACAAAAAGGTCATCTTCTAGAGGAGGCTTAGCAGAAACCTCTCTGGTGAAGATTAATTATTTAGCTACCTGCCTAAATCTTAAGATAAAGTGACTAGTAATGTGCACTTGGGAAAAAAGTCACAACACTGACAAGGATATTTAAAACAGTGCCAAAAATGGACCCCAAACCTTTTCCATTTTGTGTATTCTGGTTTAAGACCATGTATCTCCTGTTTCACAGTAAACTAAATGTTTACATATCTTTCTTTACCCTACGCTTGGTGTGACTGGTACAATTGGTTTAGAGAGGCCTCTAAGCACATTACATCTGTGGAGTCTGCTAATAGTCTCCTATTTGTGTTGTTCTAGGAGATTATGACAACAAGTCCTAGCTTGGTGACTTCTAAACACTCTCCTCCTATCCATCATTTTGAAAGGTCTGCCTGATATACGGGTGACCCACAGCAAATAAACTGATATTGGGAGTTCATGGCTACTGACTCATAGGTTACAGTGTATGAAATCCAGTATCTAAGGTCTTGGAAGTGACAGACTGGAAGAATATAAGGTCATAAGAAAAACTCAATTTTTTTCTTTCTTAAATAATCCTTATTTATAATACAGTTATAGAAATATCACTGAGTATATAAAAAGAATGGTGATTTATTTATCATCATAATTCCAGATAAGAGTTTTTCTTAACCTTTTTATTTTCTCTTGAGATATAGCTGATGAACAATGTTGTGGTTTTCAGGTGAACAGCGAAGGGACTCAGACATACATATACATGTGTATATTATTCCCCGAACTCCCCTCCCCTCCAGGCTGCTATCTAACACTGAGCAAAATTCCTTGTGCTATATAGTAGGTCCTTGCTGGTTATCCATTTTAAATGATAAGAGTTTTTCAGTTTCATGAGCTATCTGATCAAATTCCATATATGTGTAATTGAATAAATTACAATTTATTAATCTGCATTATCTTAGGTTTAGATAATTAATACTTTACACTTGGCTTTATAATTTGTGTTATTGTTAATAATATAACGACTGAGATTTACTGAGTACTGGGTATGCATCAGATATTGTGCTAAACACTTTACTAGCATTATCAGCAAAACTATGAGAGATGTATTATTATTGTTCTTACTTGACTGGAAGGACTGATGCTGAAGCTGAAACTCCAATACTTTGGCCATCTGATGTGAAGAACTGACTCCTTGGAAAAGACCCTGATACTGGGAAAGATTAAAGGCAGGAGGAGAGGGGGATGACAGAGAATGAGATGGTTGGATGGCATCACCGACTCAACTGACATGAGTTTGAGTAAACTCTGGGAGTTGGTGATGGCCAGGGAGGCCTGGGGTGCTGCAGTCCATGGGGTCACAAAGAGTCGGACATGACTGACTGAACTGAACTACTTCACATATAACAGAACTATGAACTCTAGAGTGTCTAAATAATTTTTCCAAAGCCTCACAAACTAGAGGAGTAGAGCTTCAAATTTAAGTTTCCTTTTGGATTTAGGCTAGGCTAATTTTGGAAAAGATGACATTTGTCCTTAAGCTCACTAGTTTTTTCTTCTTTGTTTTTCATCATCCTCCAGCCCAACTCTCAATCTCTTTACTTGCATAATAATTTTTCTCCATTCAGCACTCACATTCTCTCCTTTCCTTCCTAACAAAAGTTCTCCAAACAGAAAACATCACTCTTCCAACAAGTATCTGCATGTTAGAGGTGGAGGTGTGGGTAACCGTTTGAAGAGTAAAGATGTAATGTTAGAACTCCAGTCATTGTTAATGCTTAAAGGTGAGAAAGACTTCCCTGGAGTTCATCAGACAATATCAAGTATCCCGTGACTTGAACAGAAGCCAAACCTAATGTCATGTACCACAATACTAATTATTTGACAAAGTCATTGAGAAAGTCATTTCCAGTATCAGGAAAACAATAGAGGAGATAGCAAAAGATGGGGGTCCAAGGAGAGGAAACTATAGCTGTCTGACCTTGGATTCCCATCTACTTCATTGGAAATTAACTCCACAGAATGAAACTTGAACTCACAGAGATGATACCTTTGATTGTTAGTTGGAAAAATATTATTCTGCTAATTTCAGGCACTTAGTTAAAGCTTGACCTTAAAAGACATGAGATTGGGCAGGGCAGGATGGTGGTTGGCAAGCACATCTATGGTTTATAGATAAAAGAATGGAAGTGAAGTCTTAAGAGAAAATCCTGCCAAAGGATGCTGGAGGTTAGACCAAACCATCAGATATGGGCTATTTGCTGAGATGCGGACTACTCCACGGGCTGAGAGATGCATTCAGTCACTGATGTTGTCCAAGAGGACACAGATAGAATCATGGCTAAAGATAATGGTGCAAGAATCATCTTTCAGAGGGCTGAGGGGTAGACAGCAGGACATATGCAAAAGTCTGCTGCCAAGATAAATAATCCAGCACACAAATAAGACAACAGAAATGAAGCAGTTCTAGACTAGGGTCTGGCAACTGAGCCCACAGATCTGAGAAGTAGCTGGTTTTGATAACCATTGCCTGGTGGAGGATATCTATCATTTCAAGGAAGGGATTGTATGACTTCTTTTATTGGCTTTGGGTCACTTTTGTGATCTGAGTGAAACAGCATTTGGTGACAGTTTTACCCATCCCCACTTCCCCTGTGGCTCAGCTGGTAAAAAATCTGCCTGCAATGTGGGAGACCTGAGTTCCATCCTTGGGTTGGGAAAATCCCCTGGAGAAGGGAAAGGCTACCCACACCAGTATTCTGGCCTGGAGAATTCCATGGACTGTATAGTCCATGGGGTCGCAAAGAGTTGGACATGACTGAGCGACTTTCACTTTCACTTACCCATCCCCACAAAGGATATAGGCATCTATAGTAACTAGCTATTTCAGCTGACAACCAGTACCTAAGCTGTACAATGAAATATCTCAACTAAGGGGAAAAATAAAACATAGCAAACAGGAGACAGGGTTTCAAATAGATTGGAAACACCACAGTCAAGGGTGGGAGTTGGGACCGTGGTGGGAAGTTAGGACACTAGAGAAACACTTGTAAAAATCATGTCCTGAACAGGCCCATTTAAAGAAGATTTA
The DNA here is from genome assembly GCA_006410675.1 of Oreotragus oreotragus. Taxonomy (NCBI): domain Eukaryota; kingdom Metazoa; phylum Chordata; class Mammalia; order Artiodactyla; family Bovidae; genus Oreotragus; species Oreotragus oreotragus. The sequence continues at coordinate 116,959 of SJYX01013178.1, forward strand.
ATGATAAGATTATACAGAGCTTCCCTGGTGGCTCAGATGGTAAAGAATCTGCCTGCAATGCAGGAGACCCAGGTTCAATCCCTGGGTCAGGAATATCCCCTGGAGAAGGGAATGGCTACCACTCTAGTATTCTTGCCTGGAGAATTCCATGGAAAGAAGAGCCTGGTGTGTTACAGTCCTTAGGGTGGCAGAGTTGGACACAACTGAGTCAGACATGATATGATTATACAGAGAGTCAGACAGGATGGGTTTATACAATGTTCTCCCTCTCATTCCACACCAACAAGTCATCAGGGTTGAATCTAACAATAGACAACAAATGAAAGAGTTGCAAGACATAGACTCTTCCTGAAGAGTAATATTTAGGGAAATCTAACAGCAAGAGACAAGGGTAAAAAAAAAAAAAAGGACACTAGATGAATCTGGAGCCATGGCATCTATCAGTTCAGTTCAGTTCAGTCGCTCAGTCGTGTCCGACTCTTTGTGACTCCATGAATCGCAGCATGCCAGGCCTCCCTGTCCATCACCAACTCCCGGAG